>BGPR01008472.1:40309-63487 GCA_013235015.1 Araneus ventricosus | reverse complement strand
TTAAATTAGTTCATAAGATTTGAAGCCGAAGGTTCTTGCCCATCGGCTTTAAGCATCAAAAGAGTGGATGGACTAAGAAATATTTTATTCAAGAAGAAGCTCAAGTAAATTTGAGAATAAAAATGGATGTAAAAAGCTTTAAAAACATTTCTCCAAAGATAAATAGTATCCTATTCATTAGCCTTTCATATAAAACGTACATTAATTTTGTCCTTTGATTAAAATAATAATTATTTTCAATGACGCTGGCCTCTTATAAATTGCTCATTCATTCTTTCTCAAATTTGTTTTCATACATATTTCATCCTTTTAAGAATTCATTGCCTTTATTTTCAAGTGCTTCGGTATTCGCTGAATTAGTACATTGATATACCACTATGCATATTTACATGGTTAAAGGAAACATGTTTTTGTAAAAGGTATCACTTAAACAATTCCGAAGAGGAAATGATTTTAACAGAAATAAAAGATGTCTCTAAGCGGACTACTTTAACTTTTATGGTTTTAATTACTTGGAAATGAAAGAAAAATAATCTTACGCGAAAAATTTAAAAAATAAATAAGTATCGAAAATGATAAAGTAGGCATATTTTTCGAAGGAGAAAGAAGGGAAGGGCTTTGAATGGGTCTCCTAATTAAGGTTGCATGAGGTAATGTATTAATTAGAAAAATTAATAAAACTGAGATAAACGGATAGTGGAACCAAGTACTAATTGAATAAAAGTAAAATTAAATTTACAAATAACAGGTATGCTTTATCATTTACTTTCCATTATAAAATCAAAACTTCTACTTATCGATGTTTCTGGATGGACTTCGATTCACGTAGCTGGCAGATGAAGCAAGGAAAATAAAATTCTAGAAGTGAATTTAATTCCGAACATAATTCCATGCAATTAGTGCATAAATCGAAGATTATTTCATTCATCAAGAACCCTACAAATCATTCTTTAATTCACAAAAATTTCGGTTTAAATATATTTCAAATGTTATCTACACATTTCCAATTTACAGATTTTCAATAGTTTTAAAATCTCGGTTACTAAGAATTTCAAATGAACATTTATTATTATTATATGACAAAACGATGTTATTTTAGGCAGCAAGTATAAAAATATGTAGGCAATAAATAATGAATACTAATTTCAAGATAGCCATGCTGGTGCATTGGCGTAGTGGTGGCAGAGGGGCAAGAGGAGTATAGAGTCCCCAGGCGCAATCTTAAATGGTCCACTGGATACAAAACATTAGTTTATATCACTTTTTCTTATTATTATATGGCAAAACGATGTTATTTTACGCAGCAAGTTTAAAAATATGTAGGCAATAAATAATGAATACTAATTTCAAGCTAGCCATGCTGGTGCATTGGCGTAGTGGTGGCAGAGGGGCAAGAGGAGTATAGAGTCCCCAGGCGCAATCTTAAATGGTCCACTGGATACAAAACATTAGTTTATATCACTTTTTCTTATTATTATATGGCAAAACGATGTTATTTTACGCAGCAAGTATAAAAATATGTAGGCAATAAATAATGAATACTAATTTCAAGCTAGCCATGCTGGCGCATTGGCGTAGTGGTGGCAGAGGAGCAAGAGGCATATCGCAGAGTTTCCAGGCGCAATCTTAAATCGTTCACTGGAGACAAAACATTAGGGAGTTTATATCACTTTTTAAAAATGAATATTTATAAGGAGCTGGAAAATAATACAATACTCCGTCATTTACAATTTTGAAACCACTGATTATGACGACTGAAGGCGAAAAATTATATTATATCCCAGGCACAACTCACCCTCGCTATGCCATTCTACAGATGCTTGGAATAGAGAGGCTTTATTTACAAGCCTCTCTATCCCCTCTCAGAAACCCCTATTACCACAAGATGCTGTAAAATATTTAATTTCATACGATGTCTTTACGATGTTGTGCGGTATTCAGAATATCGTAGAAACATCTACATACCCTCGCCGATCCTGCCCACCCAAAGGGTTTAGGGCCATCGTAGAAACATCGTGAAGGTATTGTAAAATATCTTGTGCTGATTGGGACATCTTAATAAAACAAATTTAAACTATTTTTTCATGATATTTTTACTTCTCCGTACATTAGTATAGTGAGTTATGGCAAAAAGTCGCGTTGCCATTTGTGATTTAGTTACCTGAAGTTTGCAGGTCACGTGGACACTCAATCATGAGAGGAAGCTTGAGAACTATTCTGCGAATGCATACTACGCTATGAGTTGTGCTAAAATTGGTGAGCACTAGCAGGAAGTATTGTTCACGCGGTTACCTTCTCTATGTTACCTCGTCTGATACGGCCATGGAATGGCCATTCAGCTTGGAATTAAAGTTTGTTCAAATTTTCTATTTGCAGAATTAAAGCAATAAATGGCCCGCCTTTCTTCGCATATCATGCTAAATAAATCAATTAATACTTTATTATCAATATTGTATGCAATTTAACCCGCCATCACACACAACCATTTTTGGAGCATTAACATACACGTGGGGTCCTTTCAACCCCTAATTGTTAGACAATTGCTCCTAATTTTATTGACTTTTCTAAAATATGTAGTCCTTAACATTTGAATATTTTTTTCGTGCATACCTATAAGTTGTATTTCAGACCCAAGATTCAGACTTTCAAAAAACTTTAACTTGTCTCCATTTTTCCACAAGTTCTTCTGCATTCATAATTTTTTTATCCATTCCATTCATATAAAACTCGTTGCATTATATAAGAATTTTTTCTGTATAAAAACATTTAAAATATTTAAAAAATATGTTTTTTACATTTCCTGTTATAGACAATGCACATGTATGCATTTATAACGCTGGCATATGTACAGAATAAATATGACCCCAAACACTTAGAAATAAATGAATCATCTCATTTTTCCTGTACGTGCTGATCTAATCCTTCCTTTTAAACCACGCATGAATGAGTAGAAAATAACGACTGACGGTTTCGGAAAATACAATATTTTTTTAACAAAACAGAACAGATGGAGTCAAAAAGACTCGCCATACAACCTTACCGGTTAAGTACAATTATTTCTATATGCCCCAATAATTTATTTTGTAAATCCAACACAAGAAAATTTTAAACTTATAAAATTTGCCTATATAAGGTAGAAAAGATGCATGTAAGGAGGGCAAAGAAGATACATAATTGATTTGATTGCATTAATAAATTAATTATAATGGCAAATATATTCAAGTGCAAATGCATCTACAACTGTTTACGTACCCAGACAGACAAAATATGTGAGTTTTTTCTAGGACACGGTCTGCCTACATTTTTTTCAGGCCACTTTACAACACAACCTGCATTTTGTAACCTTCGCACACACTTACTTGCAAGGATTCCGAGTGCAATACGCGGAGAAGAAATCCTCCAGAGAAAGATTTCTTCACCCTGACAGTCACCAGAAGAGAGAATTCCCAGGGAAACGTCCTCGGGAACACTATCTCTTCTTTTTCGGAACGCCACGATCCACTGGGCAGCAGCTTGTAGGCAGTCGGCCGTCCAGCTGGTCGAAGGGCTGACCGGTGAATTCCTGCCACTTCCAGAATATTCAGAATGCCTGTTGGAAAAAATAATTGAGCTGTGGATAAATTTAATAAAAAAAGTATTAAAAACATTTTTGTGTGTGAGAGTGTACTCAGTAGTAAATTTTTCATTTTATTTATATTTCTAATTTTCTGTCTTGAAATTTAAAAGCAGAGCTACAATTCTTTAATGCAGGTTAAAAAAGTTAGTTTTTTCCCCTATGGCGATTATATATTTTTCAGGAGGCGCTTCCATAAAAATTGTTTTTAAATATATATTCACGTTCTTTTTAAAATTAACATTTGTATATTAGTTTTTGTACAATTTGAGTTTATTTTTGATTTGGCTGTGGTTCCCTCACACTAATAGTTCATATTTCATGCTACTGTATTTCACATTGTATGAATATATGTCTATTTAATTTAATGCATAATATACAAGATGTCCACACTTATCGTGGTCCAATAGCTAATTTCTAAACCGTTAGAGATAGATACACTATATGCCCAAAAGTATCCGGACACTTGCAGATTTTCACATTTTTTAGAATTTCTCCGGAATGGTTTAACCGACTGCCTTTAAACTTCGTACGTGTAAAGAATAGACAATAACTCACATTTTACAATGAAGATTTGGTCCTGAGGACAATTAGGGGACTGTCTACAAACTGATGAAGACAAAACGGTGTTTGGCCCACCCCTCTTCACAGAATACCGATAACAAAATGAAACTTTCAGAAATGGTAATGTTTAATGTGCATAATATTTACAGGAATTTTCGAAAACTCAGCACAAATATTTGGGAAGATATAAAGATTTTCTTAAAAAATCTCAAATTTTTCCACCTGTTTTTTGCATATAACTTGCAGAGTTTTCTGTTATATTATACGAAACTTACAGAAAAGATGACAATATGTTAGAGAAGCATTTGTGTTAAACTTTGGAAAAGAATTGTTGAATATTACAGGAATTATGAGCATTCTTAGTAAATAATGTTTTACTGCGCATGCGCGAAACATAGTGTAATTTTTCTTTCACAACTTTAAAGCCAGATATATAGGACAACTTATATAAAAATATTCAGTTCAATATCATTAGTATTCAGAAAGATATCGGCATTACAACGAGCAGAATTTTAGCTCCGGTCGAAGAGAAGCTAAAAGATGAGGGGTTGTACCCAAATTGCTATTTTTTAAACTTATATATTTAAATAGTTATATTGAATTGTATAGTGGTTAGAATTTGCTGAATACCCATGAAGACTTATCAATTGCGTGCATAACTTAAATTCCAGCTAATTACGCACTATAAATAATAAAAATTTTATTACTTGAATTATATTATTTACAGGATTATTAACAAGTTACAATTTTACGGCCAAACGATATTTTTAAATATATTTATTTTATGGCGAAACGATTTTTTATCTAATTAATTTCTTTTCTTAAAATATTTTAATAATTCTACATATTTTTTTTATTCGTTACGAATATTAGATGTGTTCATGGGTATTCAACAAATTCTCACCACTATACAATTCAATATAACTATTTAAAGATATAAATTTAAAAAATATCAATTTGTGTACAATCCCTCATCTTTTAGCTTGTCTTCGACAGGAGCTAAAATTCTGCTTGTTGTAATGCCGATATCTTTCTGAATACTAATGATATTGAACTGAATATTTTTATATAAGTTGTCCTATATATCTGGCTTTAAAGTTGTGAAAGAAAAATTACACTATGTTTCGCGCATGCGCAGTAAAACATTATTTACTAAGAATGCTCATAATTCCTGTAATATTCAACAATTCTTTTCCAAAGTTTTACACAAATGCTTCTCTAACATATTGTCATCTTTTCTGTAAGTTTCGTATAATATAACAGAAAACTCTGCATGTTATAAGCAAAAAACAGGTGGAAAAATTTGAGATTTTTTAAGAAAATCTTTATATCTTCCCAAATATTTGTGCTGAGTTTTCGAAAATTCCTGTAAATATTATGCACATTAAACATTACCATTTCTGAAAGTTTCATTTTGTTATCGGTTTTCTGTGAAGAGGGGTGGGCCAAACACCGTTTTGTCTTCATCAGTTTGTAGACAGTCCCCTAATTGTCCTCAGGACCAAATCTTCATTGTAAAATGTGAGTTATTGTCTATTTTTTACATGTCCCAAGTTTGAAGGTAGTCGATTAAACCATTCCGGAGAAATTCTAAAAAATGTGAAAATCTGCAAGTGTCCGGATACTTTTGGGCATATAGTGTATATAGTTCCAATTGGAAAAATGCTTTAAATGAAGGGAAGAATTATAATATATGTTTTTTGAGTCACATAAAATATCTCTAGAAAAAATACGAATTCTAACTTTTTATACGGTCCTATCAGTCATATTAAGTAAAATATTTTTCACAAAAAAAAACATTTTGAACAAAAAAAGTCACATTCTTCTGAGACTAAAACTGAGCGAGTTCTGGATCTACGAATTTCATGATTTTTAACCAATCAGCGGCCTCGTCGAGCACGTGCTGTGCATTGATTGGTGGATCGTCTTCAAGACGAAATGGTGTAAAGTGGTCTAAGTCAGCGATATTCAAAACTCCATAACTCGGTCAGTTTTAGCCGCAAAAGAATGGGGCTTTTTTTGTTTAAAATATTAGTGTCAAGAATGTTTTACTAAATATGACTGATAGGACCGGGGGACCGTACAAAAAGTTAGAATCGTAACTTTTTCAGGAATATATTTATTCACTCTTAAAAAACCTTTATTATAATTTTTCCCTTCATTTAAAACATTTTTCCAATTGGAACTATATGTCTATCTCTAACAGTTTAGAAATTATCTATTGGACCAAGATAAGTGTGGACACCCTGTTTATTATTATTTTTGAAGATTGTTTTTTTATTCTGTATTTGTTTTGAATTTTTGCATGCTTATACGATGCATCCCTTTTTCTTTGAATTCTTCCCGCGGACCGTTAAAACGCTCCATTTCCTATAAGTGAGTGGGACGGCGTGGGTAATAAATAAATAAATTTTCAGTCTTAAATTTAGAAACAGTATGGAATCCTGAAATCAATTTTCACAAATTCAATACCTGATTGTGCCACAACCAATAATAAAATTCAATTAATCAATTAATTAATAATTAATTTCTGGAAATATTGAAAAAATGTCATGCCTTCAAGAATACACAAGTGCAAAATAATTTCAAACCTCTAGCACATCAGGAAGAGTGTGGAAAATGGATGACAATATAGCATCTTTAGAAACATGAAGCAAATAAAGTTAAATAAAAAGGTCTAAAAATACGGTATCATTTTATTTTTCTAAACTTATTAAAGTATAAGATTGTTACAAAATAATTTATATTATCTGTACCTTTTTGATAATGCGAGTGAAAAAACAATGAAAAAGAAAAATAATATGGAAGTATCATTATTAAATAATTTGAATGATTTACGTTTAAATTTCAGTCCTAGAAATGAGCATAATTCTGATAGAGACTGCAAAGTAAGCGTGATAAAAGGAAATGCGAAAAAGTGATGCTTTCATAATACAATTTAATAAAATCAAATTAAGTTTTAATACTACAATGCATTAGTTATTGTAACAATTTGAAACTTATCTTTGTATTCGGAAACATTTCCTCCCAAAAATTATGCCTCACCATCTCGATGTATTTTATCTACGAGATTTAATGGAACTTCATATAAGCATTGAAATATAAATCAAATTATAAGAGAATTCAGTCGCATTACATATTTAATTTTTTTACAGATTTACATTTTTTTTCCTTGCATCACATGCAAGAGAAAAACCCAAATTAAATTTTCTAGAAAGATCGACACATTTTGTTTATTGTTTGTTGACGCACAACACAGACGTCTCAAGGTGCCATTTTTAAAAATTTAAGTTGATAGGTAAGCAAATTTTATGACTAAAAAATCCCATGTATCTAAAAGAGTACTTGAAATGATGATTGCTCACAGAAATAGCTGAAAATTTGTACAACAATTTTCGTATGGTGCTACTGATTTATTTATGTATTTTAATTCATTAATTAATCCTTTTTATGTGGTTTTTTTAGCAAAATTTATGGCCTATTTACATTTTAATGTAAAATTTGATTGTTCAGTCCTTTACTACTTTAAATGATTTTTAATATCCTTTCCTATAGGGTTATAATATTTTTTTTCTTATAGTTCTCTTTCTTTCTCGGTTTCGACTTTTTCTTCCTTTTTCGATTTTCTTCTTTTTCTTTTACATTTCTTCCCTTTTTTCCTCTTCCTGTTTCTTCCAATTTTATATTCGATTTTTCCTTCCCTTTTCGTTATTTATCTGGGTTTTTTTCGATATTTTATTTTTCCTCTCTTCCGTGCATCCTTTAATTTCTTTTATTCTTATTTTTTTTTACTTTTCGTTCATAATCGTTTTTAAACTCTCAAAATGGAAATTTTTAATCATGTATTTATTGAATGATTCAAATAAACATGTTATCCACAGCTAGCTGAAGGGGTGAGACCTTACACCTTTCAGTGTACATTAGTTGCTGGAAATAGTTTAAAAATTTTCAGGAAGCAAATGGTAAATTTCTACTCTCACTTATAATTTGATTTTGCTTTGATTTGGGATTTTATGGCCAAATAGCCAGAACATTGGCGATATTTTGTCAAACAAGTGGCTTATAATTAGAACACCAAAAGCAAAATCAAAAAGAAATTTTTTTATTAAAATTTGAAAAATTCTGGATAAATTTATGTTTCACAATTCTCAGAGCTTAGATTCTTTTGCTTAGAAAAAGTTCAAATTTGACCCCAACTTTTTTTATATTGAAAGGACAGAATAAATTAAATATATTTACAATATATTCAGTTTATTTCGAAATTAAATTTATCTCTAACTATCCAATATTTTGAGTTAAGCTTGTCAATGTCTTTAAGCATAAAGAGATTTGTTCAGCTTAAAAGTGTTAAATTTTTAAGATGTCAAAGGAAGCTATTTTTATTGCTCTGAAAGAAAAAACCCCAGAAAATATAAGCTTAAAATTGAATAATCATTCATAGAAAAATTGGAAAATTGGAAGAATTGATTGAATTATTATTGGAAAGTTGAGGAACTGGAACTATCTGTGTATATCTGTAGAACTGGATTTGAAAGCTTCGCATTTCTTAACTTTCTTTTCTATCAAATACACAAAAGTTTTTAAGGTAATTGGATTTTGCAGAAAAAAGAAATGTTTTTAATAGCTTTTTATTATTTGAATTATGAATTCAACTGCAATCACTGTTGCTTTAGAGGGAAAAATTTAACATAATTGTTTTTTTTGTGAACTTTTTTAACTAAAGGGTTCAAAAAATTCCATATATCAAATCAAAGAACTTCAAGTTAAATTAAGTTTCTGAATAACAAAATAGATTACATTAAAACTTTAAATAATTTTGAACGAATAATAGCAATAGTAGCTAAGAAATAATAGCAGACAACGATAAGAAGTAATAATCCGGTAGATGTCTTCATCAGAGGCCATTCATCCATGCAGATTCAAAACTAGAATAGATTTTCTGTAGAGGAAAAAGACTTTAAGGTCTGATTTAATATCCTCTAAGACCTGAACCCATTCCGGAATGTATTGGAAAGAAAAAACATTTAGCTACAAGTTGGAGTTGATTGAGTTAATTTATGCATGGAGTTTTGGCACCTAGCGGTGGTTTTGTCAAGGCCTAACGAGGAGGCCAAGAGTAAGCAGCAATTTTTCACTGTACACTCTTAGCCTCTCTAAGCCAGCATTAATGTTACTTTATTTTTTCTGGAAAAGTAATAAACAATTGCATATAAATCAATAACTCTGCTGTAATATTTTATCGAAATAATATTTTACTGCGAAATAGTTTCATCTTCACACGATTCTGTATTTTTTTAAAGTTATAGTTATATAAAATATTATCCTCAACCTACTTCATTGTTCCTCTCAAACTTGAAGTATACTGTGATTTTTATAATTTGTACTAGAAACTCATTTATTAGTAAATATCGCCATATAAAAGAAAAACAGATAGAAAACTCTCATGCAGAAATAACTGAAGAGGTTAACCCCAACTGAAGAGGTAAAAGGAAAGTGAAAATTAGAGATCAACGAGTGTACTCTGCGAAAAAATTGAAAGCTGTAGGCTAATAGGTAAATTTGAAACAATAAAAATAAACAAAACATAAAGAAAGGATTGATCTTTTTGTTAAGAAGACAAACCACCACCAACAACTGGATTCGTTGTGTATTGTGCAAAGAGTAGTGGCACGAGGATTACAGTGCGTCCTATGTATTTCTATGAGACTATTGTTAGACCGGATCCAGTGCGTACTCTTAGCCACCCTACTTGCGTTCTCTTACCCTCCAGGTAGGCAAAAGAGTACGCAATTTTCTTTTTTTTAAGTTTTATTTTTCTTACTAAATGATAAGAGATAAAATTCAGTAGCCTAAATTTATTGATTCATAGTCAAATAACGAACATAGTGTGAAATTTTGGAGTCAGTATCTTATCTAATTTACCTTTTATAAGCTAAAAGCCACTAGGGGACTGCAATGACCACCACTGCGTACACCTACTCTCCTTTCCCCTATATAGATTTAAGAATTTCTTTTAAAATTATCTTATTCTGTTATCAGTTATTCTGGATTATAGGATGTCATGTCTCATGTCTCATTTGCTGTTGTTTTCCCAGACAAAACCTTTTCTTTTAAACTTCACTCCTCCTGCTCGGTTTTCACAGCAGAGATAATTGCCATTTTATTTGCCTTGGAAGAAATATCTGACAGGTCGCAAAGATATTTTATTATTTACACAGATTCTCTAAGTGTTTTACAATCACTAAGTTCATTTTATCCTCACCCTCATAATCATCCTTTAGTTTTAAATGTTTTAGACCTTTTTAACAAACTCGCTTTACGAGGTTTTAATATCATGCTCTGTTGGGTACCATCTCATGTTGGAATTGTGGGTAACGAGCAAGCAGACAAGGCTGCCAAATCGGCAGTCGCTCCAATGGACATGACTATCCCAGTTGTCGATTTAAAAAAGCATGTTAAAATGCTTCTCTATTCAAAATGGCAAGAACAGTGGGATTTGGAGACTAATAACAAACTCCATGCTGTGAAACCCTTTGTGCGACATTGGCCCTCTTTAGCAAACAGGAAGGCAGATACTCTCATTACTCGTTTGCGGATCGGTCATACCAGATTTACTCATCTTCACTTGTTATTCGGTGAAGATCCACCAATGTGCTCACGTTGTAACTGTCATATGTCCGTCCGCCATATACTTTCAGAATGCACAAACTTTAATGCTCGACGTTTACAATTCTTTCAAGCACCTTCAGTTTCACTTCCCTCCTTGCTTGATGAAACGCCTCATGTTAACCTATTTGCTTTTTTGAAGTCCATTCAGTTTTTTTCAATGATCTAATTCCTGGTTTCACTTATCTGTGTGCTTTTTTTCATGTCCCTCCAGCATTGTTTTACTTCCCTTTTATATACTAATACCACTTCCACTTGTGTCTGGCGCAGCATAGTCAAATCAATGGCTCTTGCGCCATAAAACACCTAAACACCTGGATTATAGGATTTTCGACAAATTAGAATTAGAATGATTGCTTAAAATGAAAAAAATATATAAACTTTTTCAATAATATGAAACTCAACAGAAATCATTAAGAGAAAAGCCGAAATGAAGTATTTCCAACAACAATTAGATTGCATTTTGTCAAAAAGAAATGAATCGAAAATTTTCTGAACATTATCGGTAATGTTTTATAAAATGCTTTAGATTTCATGAAAATAGTTATGATTTGAAACTAAAATTAATAAAGGTATAAAAAATTGATTTGTGAAGATTTCCCAGAGAAAAAAAGATATATGTATTTATAAAATGAATCAATCTGTTCCTGACTGAATATTTAACTTCATATAATCTCGCTTTTAAATTTAGATTAATATATTGTATTATTTTTCAAATCCATCCTTCTACGGAAGTGCTAATAATTTGTTCTATAAATCAAAAGTTTTCTGATTAAACAGCAATCACTAAGAGAAAGCCGAAATTAAGTATTTCCAACAATAATTAGATAGCAATTTATCAAACAATTAATTGAAAATTTTCCGAACACTATCGGTAATGTTTTATAAAATGCCTTAAATTTCATAAAAATTGTTATGATTGAAGATATACGATAATCATTCTGAATTAAAAGAAATCGCTGAATAACTGCGCACTGTCATGAAATTCTTAATCTTTTCATATCCTGGTTAATTAAAGGTATGTTTGCAGAGCTGATTTGAAACTTAGTCCATTTAGGCAACATTAGAATGTAAAAAATTGTGTTTCCCATGATCCATTTAACTCGTTAATTTTAATTGCAAGGAAATATAATATTTGTGGAATTAATAAGGATCAATTTTGAGATTTTTCCAAAAATATATTAAATAAACTAAATACTACTATATATATGATTTTTTCAAATATTTAAATTCTTTTCATTTCAAATAATTTCCGTAAATGATCCGTGATTTTTAATTAGTTGAACTAGCTTTATTCATTAAATTTTTACATTACAGGTACATTCATTTTAATGCATTTTAAAATAAGTTACTTCCATCATTAGACTCTGTAACATTATCAAAATTTAATGCTGTGAACGTATATCCTTTCCAATCATTATATTTAACGGAGAAAATATACAGATCTTACTTTATCATATATTTAATTCTAGGGAAAAAAATTCCTAGTCATTAATGTAAATATTATCCCTAAATTGCAATGTGGGTTAATTACAGTTAAATATTCAATCAACAAAACCGAAAAACAACTAAGCAGAATCAACCAAAAAACAACCTTTAACAACTAAACATAAGTCCAAAAACTGCATTAAAATCGGATTCTACCTAAGTGCAACAAAATCATTAATTCTGAAATATAATGAAATGGTGTATTCTGATTTATTGCATTTTGTAAAATGCTATTGCTATTGAATTCCCCTGTGCCAGATCATTCGTAGGTTATTTCTGTAACATTAACGAAATGATTATTGACAATTCTTAATAAATGACTTTTACAGTCGAGTAATTCCAATTTCCAAACGGAGAAATATTTTAAATTCTAGTTCAATGGAATGATATTAAGTAAATCTTCACGATCTGATTTAATATTCAAATCACGTTAGCGTTTCAATTTAAATATTTGGAGCTACAGGAACTCATGCCTTCCGAATTCTAAGAGCGAACTATTTCAAAAATTATTCATTATAAAGTGCTATCACTATTAAATCCAAACTAAAGAGGAGAAGATTTAAATTCAATGAATGATTTTGAAACAGTGAATTATAATGGTAGGTGATTGTGAAGTATCGTCCGTTTTCGCTTCGATGGCTCTATGATAAATTGCTTTTCAATTCACGGAGTTGCTTTCTGCCTCTCATGGTTTCTAATAAAAGGATTATCATTGGGAATCCCAAAATATGATTTTCATACCTCCATTCCTGATATTTGTACGTGAGCACTCATTCATCCTGATAAATTTCGTTCACTCATATCATAAACTATTTCGTAAAGATTGTTTCTAATGAAATGAAGTCATAATTGAAAGACGAGACTTTTAGCTTATAAAAATAAACGACAATTTGCTGATTCGTTGCTGAAATCTTTTTTTGTTCTCTAAGCGGAGACCTGCCTAAAAGATTATTTTCCGGAAGATGGAGTTTCCGGTCGCGTAAATCGTGGAGTGCCTATAGTAGAATCTCGTTATCCGACATTCGGCTTTAATTGGCATCGGTTCTGAATTGAATAAAAATAACAAGATCTAAATTCCGCTTTGAAGTTTTCGCAATCTTTAGGGTTATTTATTTAATTTTTTTTTCAAGTTCAGGTGGACTCATCGGATACTTAAAACTCGGGCGACTGTAGAATTAATGTTGGAAACCCAACACTAACTCAGCGTTGTTAATATTTCATTCATTTATTTATGGATACTTCTACGTTTACAACATATACTGTTCTGTTTTTCTATATTGTACTATTTTATTAAGGTGATTAAAAGAAAAAATAATGAATTTTGTAAACAATAACTGGACCATGCTTAAAAAACAACCAAGAGCGGAGAGTGCTGCTAAAATGACTCATATGGATCACTGGACTGGTATTACACAGCACTGAAATACATTGAAGATGGGGGAAACTTCAAAGGGAGCGAATTTCTTTTCACCAAATGGAAACGCAACTTATTAACTCAAATTCTCATACAAAAACTTTGTTTTTTTTATAGATTCAGATTCTTTTAATATGTTTTGTTTTAGTTTTGTTTAATAACTTAACACTAGATCATTAGCTTATTGGTTAAATATAACTTACTTTTTACAATTTACAATACAGTATATCATGAATAGTACTTAATTTAAACATTGTGTAGAGTATTTCACAAAATCCTGTTTTTCTCTTGCTATCATTTACATTCAATCCCCATACATATCAGATACCTGAAACAGCAATTTATTTTTATTTATGACCTAATGGCTCATTTTGTAATTAAGGTTTTATACGTATCTATGATACAATGGCTTTACCAAAATTTTCTTTGAAAGTCATAAATTCATACATAAAGTCATTCTTCAAACCAAGGTAAAACTGAACATTTAATGTTTAATCTACAAGTATTCTACTATGTATCTAGAAGAATGCTTTAAGCAAAAGTTCACCTATAATGTCAACACGTCCTCAAAACTATTTCATCGATTTTGAAGAAATGCCTCTGAAAATGCAGCGAAACATACTTTATAATTTCATTTCTATTGCCACAATATAGCGCGATTTGAAAACTCAGTTTAAGGAGACATATGATGATTATCAGTATAATAACCAAATCAAATCATAGAATAATCGATTTTGCTATGGAATGAAGAAACTGTAAAAACCATTATGTCGTTCTCAAAATTGATAAAGTTTGGAAGAAAATAATGGATGAATGACAGCAAAAAATAATGATAATATTTAGAACGACATGGATCAGGCATAGAATACATTTTTTAACGTATATATAATTTTAACTAGATGACTTCTAACAATGATACAAGCATATGCAAAATCATTCTAAGCAGTTCAACTACTTTAACATAGCCACATCATTAATAGCGGTCACTTGACCAATTTGTTGAAAATTCGGTTCTTATCTATGCACTATTTTCAACCCTTCCGTCAGCTAACCCTTACATAACACTCTATTAAAAGTGTTGAAAATTATGTCATGAAAAATTGCAAACAGTTTTATTAAAAAAACGATTATCTTATGTTTATTTTTCCCTCCGGATGATAAGCGCACAAATTTGTTTTTCATAACATTTAACTGTATAATTTTAGTAAGTAGGATATGAAAACAATAAGATATTATTTCATTTAGAAATGAAACTGCGGTTCATTTCAAAGAAAGCTTATTTAAGGGAAGTTTATGCATAAGGAAGAAATATTTAGAAACACAATACGAATGAAATGAAATCCACTATTTGTGGATTTCATTTCAAACAACAATCCTTTCTGATTAATTTCTTATTTCTTCCAATAACATCGTATTCGCATTTAAATGAGATTTTTTAAAAAAAATAAATAATCCATAATATCAACTGATTGAAAAAAATAGTTGTTTCATTATAAAATAGGGAAATTTTTTTTCAAGATTTTAAAATTTAATTTTGAGTATATATATCTACTTCTACATAGAATTTATTAGTTGGACAAGAAGGATTTAACATATTCTGTGTTGATCAGCGTATAAGAACTAGAACACAGTGAAGTAATGTCCGCAGTTACACATGGTGATTATATAATCACTATGCATTTCCTGCATAAACATAAATTTTATTTAAAAATATACGATGTTTATTGTACCGATTAAATGTATATACATTCACTATAGATCATAGATTAAGTACATTTCAATGCGACTATCCTGCATATCTAGGCATATTCTCAAACGCTACCCCCTTAAACGGAAACGTACTTTCCAACTCATTTGGTGTAATCGCAAACATTTCAGCTGTACTCTTTAACTGTCCAATACGGTACATATTTACAGAATATACATTAGACTTGACGAAAATATCTAATGGAGTCAATCTGGGTAAATGAGAAGCCCAAAGTCGAGGTGGAGCTCCATACAAGGATTTCCTGGGGAAATTACCCTTCAGATAATCACAAAAAGGAATAAAAAAATGGGCTGCGTCACTATCTTGTTGGTAAAGAACAGTATCCATAATTTAATTAAATATCAACTGAAGTTCCGAAAACTGCTGTAAGAAATCGAAGTAATAGCTCCCTGTAGAAGCGGATGGCCTACACATAGTAACGTTCCGTACATTTTTTAAGGTGTTCAGTATTACAGACGGCAACCCAGGAAATTACTACTACCAGTACACTGTTGTTCACTAAAATTTTGATGGCAAACATAGAAGGACTTGATTTTCTGAATTTGTGGATGAAATTTTTCTTCCCTTACTTATGCGTTATTTCATTTTTTTCTACTGCTGACATTCCTCTACATTACCTGTGTAAAAAGTAATTTGCGTAGATCCAACCAAAATGTACAAAGACTTAATTATCACCCTTTATATCAATAAACTATAAATAAAGTGAGTTTTTAAGGGGACATACGACTCTTAAACTTCGAAAAAGTGGTGGAAAACTGTCACATTCAATACATTATATCTCTGAAACAATGCAATTCACAAGCTCACTTTTTTTTCTAGAAAAATATTTGTTCTTTCTCTTATAGTGCACACATTTTCAAATCTTCATATTGGTATGTATTTATTTGAGAGAGTAACAAATATGGGTAAAATGTTTTGAGAAAAATGAGATAGTCATCTTGCGCGCATGATTAAGGATAAAATATTTATCTAAACACAATATTTTGTGTATATAAGTAATCCAAACAGTCTGTGTAAGAAACTGAACCACAATTTATTAACATTTAAATTTAATTTCTATTTTATATACCAATTTAAAATAAAAATGTTAAAAATAGATAAAATTTCATCTTTTCTACCCCCCTCCCCAAAAGGGGGGAGAAATATGTATAAAAATGTGCTTCAATTTGTAGAACATAGCAAAATACATATTCGGTAAAAATGTTATGTAAAAATATTCAATAGTTCTTGAGATATCGTGAGCGCAATATAAAAAAAATACATTTTGAGATAGAGTGCTTTAAAGATATTCAATGTTTACGTTGAAGAGCTGATACAGTTTCCTTCATAAGTTTCATAATTATCTGAATTTTTAACGCGGATTGTTTTAAATTGTTCAGAAAAGATAGGAGAATAATATATATATTTTTAATAAAATCGGAAAATTTTCGAGGTTTAACAGTCGTATGTCACCTTAAGGGAACTGGAACGTTCTAACAACAATAATCCTCTAAATTTAAATTGTAATTAAAAGGGATAATTTCCAAGTAAAAATTATATCTGATGTAAAATATAGAATATACAGAAAGAATGTGACGTTTTAATTGTATAAAAGTAGAAAATTATTCGTTTATTAAAGAATTTCTTTCTTAATAGAAAATCAAATATTTGTTGCGATGTGATAATCTGCAAGTTCATAATCACAAATCGGGAAGCTCATAAAAAACAATGCTGAATAAAATCAACCGATAATTAGCATAAAAGTTCCATATTTACAGTGAACTCATTTTCATTTTAATACACTTAAAATAAAAATGAAAAAATATTTAATATCATATAAACTGGAGATATGAAAAATATATGATATTTTCCATTATAAATAACCTCTTAAAATATATCAATGCACAGAAATAAATAAAAATAGATTTAGCAGCTGCATAATGCTTTCAAATTTTGTAGTATAAAATTTCATTACATAGATATTTCATATCTATGTAATGAAAAAAATCATTACTTAAATTTGAAAATCATGTTTTGCGAAAAATTCAAAACAATATATATCAAACAAGCTTCTGTTATTTACATTTTAAAAGTTTATTTATAAGCTTTCGGTTTTTCAAACCTTTATATAATATACATTCTCCATCGGTGAAATGCCACCTATTTTATGCTAAAACTGATAAATTGATTTCTTAGACGGTATAAAACGTTACAGTCCCCTTAAAGCTTTTTTGCCATTTCATACAGAAGCGTTTATCATCCTTCTTTAAATAAGAAAGGCTCTGACTCTCCCACATTACAAAATTTTATTTCGGAACCAATGGCCGCTCTGCACACTAAGGACAATCACACAGGCATCACTAGGAAGAACATAATCACCTTGTGGCGTGAAACGTGACGAGACAGGCTGAGTTGCGACACGACCCTATAAACATGCACCCGAGCCCCCTAAACTAACATTTTATTGATGATTAACTGATAACCGAAATATTTAGACCCTTTAAGGTTTCTGTGATTGTGTTATGTGAATGCCTAATGCTGTAGTTCAATAATTTTTATAACAGCTATATGGTTTTATAATTTAAATTTTTTTATATGAGCAAGAGAATTCAACTAATACATATTTCTTTAACTGATACGATTTGCGACATAACTTTCTTAAATTTGTTCGGGCCACAAGAGTTATAATTGATAGGGTTTTAAGTTTTGAATGACGATTTGAATTCATGACACTTATTACTTTTAAACTTGATTCGGATTTTTACGCCGCAAGATGCTAAGGATATTGTAGGCCCCCAAAATGTCAAATCCTTCAAGCTCTATATGTGTTCATCATTGAATAACCAAGAGAGCCGACTCAACCTTTAGGTTTTAGAGTGGAGGTTGACTCTCCGGGAGAACATTCCTGCAGACAGATAGACATGGTGAAATTGTGGCAAAATTAACATCAAATATTGAATGGAAATTTAAATTTAAAAAATTTTAACATTACCAATTAAAAGAACAGAAGATAACAGAAGATAAATTAATAAAAATATGATACCCGCAAAAAAATAAAATAAATAAAGCTGTAAGTGAATCTTATGTTTATTTTGTGCAAAGGAACAACTTTACATTTTGATGCCTTCTTATGCTTATCTCCTTCAGGCTGCATAATGAGTTTTAACTTAACTTATTTGTAAATCGGTGAGATTAAGAATCATCTGTGTGAAGGAACAAACCGACATTTTGATGCCTTCCAACGTCAATTCATAAGTAGCGTCAAACATCCCGATGCAAATTCTTACTACATTATATTTAAAGTTTATGTCATAAAATTGAATTAAATTTGCATGTATTTGTCATATAAGCATTACTAAAATTGTCGGTTTTCTTTTATCATCTCACCTGCTGAGGTTTTTTAGTCTTGTACGTTAACATCCTGTTTAATTTTTCTCAAGAGGTGCAATTACATATCATTAAACACGACGCAAATGACAGTTAAGAGTACGGGTTAAATAGAAAATTAACAAAATCTTTCACTTTTTTAAAGATTCCTTTAAACTAAAAACAAATTAACACATAATTACTAAATAATATGTACGCAAATTGGAATGAATTACAAAAGATATGCAAATAATACGTATGGCAGTATAGGTTGATGCCATCCCCTTTAATTACGTTTATTGTTTGATAAATGGTTTAAAGATTATGGGTTAAACTAAATTCTAACGTAAATCTAGAATTATTATTCATGTTGTAAGAGCTACAAAAACATTCAATTTAGAGTCCAGATTTAAACTTTAAGTATCGCCTGAGCATGGATATTTTCGAAGTTAATAAAAGGTTTAAATCTGATATTACTAGAGTGTACAGATATTTTAAGCTACTATAAATAAGCATGGCAGTAAAAAATAGTATAATACTAAAATTAATAATTAATGTCATCACCAGAATATATTGAACTAAAAAACATTCCCAATAGAAGCATTCCAAAATTTATTAGTAAATTAGAGGAAAGTTTATTTTATATCTAAATTGTAGCCACAGAATTATATGAACTTTACTGTGACATTTATTGATATATCTTTTTCTTTCATATGAGTTCAGATAGAGGAAAAGAAATAAGCACAGAAATCCAGTAAATAAAGTTCGTGGGAATGATCCACATGTTTTCAGCCAAAGAATCTATTGGCAAAAGAAATTGCCCTTAATATTGTTAGGTGACATTTTCTACATATTATGCCCATGATCTCGGAAATGGTCAAGAATAATTGATTATGATTGAAACTCAAAGGAAATAACCACTTACTTTCAAATTATAAATAAACAGGAAAATTGTCATTAACTCTCGTGAAAATTGAAAGTGCTTCCTCCTTATCAGAACATAAACAGAATGTGAAAACTAAAAATAAACGAAAATACACAAGGACCCTTCAAAAATCATCCTGTGCAATAAAAGCACTCATTCATATTTCATAAAATGCAGAGAAAACAATTTAAACATTTAAAAAATGTTTTCGCCAAAATGAAAATAATTTAGCAAATACAGCATTTTTTTCTGTAAAATAAAATAATGTCATTTGTTATTGATGTATTCTTTTACTTTGAACCCAATTTGTCATTTGATCATTTTTTATTACATTTATTGCTTATCATACATTAAATATGATTATTATTTATTTGCTTTAATCATACTGATTCAATTTTTTTTCAACTGAATTTTTTCATAACGAAACAATATCGTCTCACGGACTATTCCAGTTAACATTAATAAAAGAATTGAAATTCTTTGGAACGAAATTTAGAGGAACAAGATAAAGCAACTGGGACTGATTTTACAATCATAAGTTTATTCAGGTTTTTAATATCATTTCCCTTCATTTTCCAGAGAAAAATTCTATTTTATCTGTTTACAAATTGTGAATTCTTCGAATGGCAGCATCGCCTTCAATAGACCAATTATTGCCGAAAATTTTCCAAAATATCATCACAGATGTTTTGAATCATTTAAAATCAAAGAAATAAAATGTTAGAATGTAATTTGTTTTTAATGAATTTTAAACCAAAAAGAAGGATAATAAAAGAAATCAAAAGAAATTCAGAAATAGATTATGTAGAAAAGACATCACTGGGAAAATTCATTATAGCTAACTGAAATTATGATTATACAAGATAATGAAAGAAAATTTATTTAGTATCATGTAGCTTTCTATGTAGCTCGTCCAATAAGGCTGCAGAGCTGCGGCACCCTCTGAATTTACTTTAAATGTTTTTTTCGTTTCGTTTTTATTCTTACTTGGTTTTTTTCCACATTAAGAGATCGATGATCAAAGTAAATAGAATAACAAATAATGAGAATTAAGAAGGAAAACTGAAAATAAATCAATCTGCAGAAAAAAAATCAGAATATGAAAAGTAGAATTTGAATCTGAAAAATCAGAATCTGAATCAGAATTTGAATCTGTAATGTAATTGAATTTAAAATAATTTTATGATAAAAAATAAATTTTGTTTATTTTTACAATATAACAATTCATAATGATCATTGCTGCATGTGTTTTTCTGTAGTAGAATTCGCTTAAAAATTAAGCATTTTCTTATTCTACAAAAGGCTAGAGATGAAAAAATTATCTTTTCAATATATTTTTATTTTTGATTCTCAGGATCACATGTTAATTTCGAAAAATATTAAAATATTTTCATGATTTGGTTTAAAAAATTATCTGTTTTTGACTATTTAGTAAAATTAAAAAACACTACGATTAAATTCACATCATTCAGAGATTAGGGTAGATTGGCGAAATTTGGACTACCTCGACATTTTACCTCTTGATGGAGAAATAATTTTAACTGAAAACAAGTAGTTGAATTTTTTTAACATTTTTTTTATCGGAAATTTGTAGAATTAATTTTTGTAAATTTTAAATTAATAAAAGTCAAATTAATATTTGCATCTTCCTAGAAGTAAAAAAGAAAATTTATTTCTGAATAGAAAACACTTGATGCAATTAATGAATCGCACAAGTTTAATTAATCGGTGGAATTCAGATTCAAAAGCGGAATGATTATAGACTTATTTTAGATAAAACATCGTCTAATATTCTAACAGATGAAATTTAGCAGAAGCTTTCTACAAAAGCCTGTTAACATGTTTTTAAGAAAATAAAATGTAATATGCATATAATAAACAGTTTAGTAAGCATTATTTAAAGTAAATTCTAATTACCAAATAAAATAGTGCATTAAAAATTGCAATGTATATTATTTTCGAAGTATCTCGAAAAAGTAGAAAATTAACTTGTTTCATTTTCATCCTGTACAAATGCAGACATCTGCTTTAATTATTTCTAGAAATTAAGTGTATATGTTTTAATTGCTTCGAGACTGTTTATGAGTATACAGATCGGCTTGTGTATCCATCAACTTGATTGATTTATTTTCAATTTCAGATTCGCGATTTTTCAGCATCACATTGCATTCAATTCTGATTTTAGATTCAGATTCTGATTTTCAATTCTGTGCCAGATTCAGTATTCGATTGATTTCATTCAAATTCTGGTAAATTCTGATTTTTCAGATTCAAATTCACAGCAGATTCTGGATTTTCGATTCAGAATTCGATTCTGATTTTCAAATTCAAATTTCTGATTCAGATTCACTTCGATTTTCGGATTCCAAATCATTGAATTCTTATTTTCAGTTAAAATTCAATTCAGATTTATTCTTTTTAGATTCCAAATTCTTGATTCATGTTTTTAGTTCAATTCCGATTAATTCTGATTTTTCAATCAGATTCAAATTCTAATTCAGATTCTGATTTTTATGGTCAAATTCTGATTTTCGATTCAATGATTAGATTTGTATTTTCAAATTCATGATTCATTCTGATTTTCAGATTCGTTGATTCAGATTCTGTTTTCAGATTCAAATTCTATTTCATGATTTTTTTCTGCAGATTATTTATTTTCAGTTTTCCTTCTTAATTCTCATTATTTGTTATTCTATTCTTTGATCATCGATCTCTTAGTGTGGAAAACAAGTAAGAATAAAACAGAAACAAAAACATTTAAAGTAAATTGAGTATGCAAGCTCTAGCCTTATTAGGACTGCATTCAGAAAGCTACATGATATAAATAAATTTTCTTTATTATCTTGTATAATCATAATTTCAGTTAGCTATAATGATTTCCCAGTGATGTCTTTTCTACATAATCATTTCTGAATTTCTTTGATTTCTTTTATTATCCTTTTTGGTTTAAAATTCATTAACATTTACATTCTTTATTTCTTTGATTTTAAATGATTCAAACATCTGTGATGATATTTTGAAATTTTCGTAATACGTAATTGGTCTTTGAAGAGCTTGCCATTCAGAGATTACAATTTGTAAACAGATAAATAGAATTTTCTCTGGAAAAATGAGGAAATATATTAAAACCTGAATAAACTTGTAAAATCATCCCATTGCTATCTTGTTCTCTAAATTTCGTTCCAAGAATTTATTCTTTTATATTAATGAATAGTCCAGAACGATATTGTTTTCTTTGAAAAATTCAGTTGAAAAAAATGAATCAGTATGATTAAAGCAAATAAATCATAATCATATTTAATGTATGATAAGCAATAAATGTAATATAAATCCAAATGACAAATTGGGTTCAGTAAAAGAATACATCAATAACAAATGACATTATTTCTTTGAAA
>BGPR01008472.1:14763-38002 GCA_013235015.1 Araneus ventricosus | reverse complement strand
TTCAGATTCGTATTCTGATTCAGATTCTGATTTTCAATTCAATTCTGATTCTAGATTCATTTTCAGATTCAAATTTGATTCAGATTGATTTTCGGATCCAAATTCTGATTAATTCTGATTTTTCAGATTCAACGATTCAGATTCTGATTTTTCGATTCAAATTTGATTCAGATTCTGATTTTTTCAAATTCAAATTTCATTTCCGCATTCACATTCGATTTTTTCTTAGATTCATCACTAATCTATTTCCGATCTAGATTCTGTTTTCAGATTCAACGCTTTCATTCAAGCCCTATTTTAGATCACTGTTAGATTCCTGGTTTTCTGATCTTTTCAAATTCCGATTAAGTATTCTGGATTTTTCAGATATCCAATCTGATTCAGTTCTGATTTCTTGAGATCTCAAATTGTTTTTTCAGATTCAAATTCTTGATTAAGATTCTGATTTTTCAATGACTACTATTTATTAGGATAATCAGAATATTCATCGGATATTCTATAATTGATAAGAATATCACATGAAACTCCAGAAAACAAATTATATACTAATGTGTGTTATCCTGAATTCAGTTCAGAATTTTATGAAACAGTTCCATACATTATGAAATGTAAAATTTTTATTCAATATAAGCAACGAATGCTTCCTTCGATGGGAGCTCTTCAAATAAATCATTCATTCAAATAAATCACCATTTCTGAGCCACGTATTTCACTCACCGGCAGAATGATTAACGCCGATTGTGGGCGCGAAAGCCGAATATGCAGCGCCACCTGCAGCGACGGGTAGTTAGAAGACCCATGTGAACACTACCGACACGTTTCCAGCTCTCAGCCAAGTTCGCCGTAACCACTGCGTGTGTTCATACCCTAGTAGTCATAGGTGTCGGGGGTCAGGGCGGCTCGGCTGCCCTAGCAGCAGCTCAGGTTTGGCACAAGGCCAACTACGTTTTTCTGACGCTTTTTTGCTCCCTCCCGCGAAAGGCGGGCCTTCGTTCTCTTGAGTTGTTTTCCTCGTTGGCTATTATTATGGTTTCGGTTTTACGTTGCTCAAATGGAAACTCATCTTCTCTAACCTTCCATCCGGTGCATCTAATCTGTGAGACAAAGCACCCATATTTATTTATACACCCATATACCCTAAGTGCAGGTTTTACCAAGAAAGGGATAGGACCTCTAGTAGTTTCCTGGCTCCCTACCACTCATACTAGGCTATCGTGGTTTTTTTTTCCTCTAGTGCTCTTTTGATCTGCGTGAGGGGCACGTTAATCCTGTGCATGAGTTACGCCCGATTACGTTTGTATTTTTGATTTCCCAAACTTTTCTTAATATTTATTTTTATATCTGCAAAAGTTCGTATACCTGTGCCCCAACTTCTAATTCAATGATATTGGCCGTTATTTCCAATATAGTGTTTCAAAAATGTCGAATTATTTCAGGACTTCATTGATAAGGAACCTTCCGAAACAAACTTCAACTCCCTCCCGAATTCCTGGACATTTTGTCAGTTGAAATTGCAAGGAAATACAAAAAAAAGTTAATTAAAAACGCAAATATAGATTTGTATCACCGAATACTTCAGTTTCATAAGCTTTTCCTTAAGCCTAATCAAAAATTAAATTTTTAATCTCACAGATGAGTTGCGTCCGATAGTGTTAGCATTTGTATTGTGCTCGACGTCACGCATCGAAAAAGGTTACGTCGATAATTTTCTAAAATACAATTCAAATAATTACTATCAAAAAATTTGGGCTATTTAGAGGAAAAGTTGTTTTAAAAAATTGTAATTCTAGAGAAATATTTTTGCAGCACTTCTCGTTTCTGAGCTGATGAGTCCTACTGATAGCCATAGAATGTCTCTATAATTTCAAAGTTTTCTTAGGAAATTTATATGAAGTCCCCGAATACTCATTAAAATATATTAAATATTTCCATTGGAGACCGGTGGTGACGCGCAAGAAAATGTATGTAATTTTTAAAATATTATGTAATGTTTAAATTTACCATGAATGACGGTGTGCATGTTAAAAAAAACCATGTAAATTTGGTTGGCATATCACACTACGGTAAATAAAAACCCGAGTTTCTGTTCAGAAAAAGGAACCTCTTCCTGTCGATGCATTTGTTCAAAATTTATTACCGATCAGTAATTTTCCTGTTAGAAATGCATGGCCAGTCTCACAAGAACAACCCAGAGGGTTATCGTGGTGAAAACGCTTTTCCCTTGGAATCGGAGATAAATAAAACGTTATAACTCATGGAAATCTCGACATAGAATTCTTCGAAAATTACAAAATATTTTCTGTAATTCGTATAGAAGAAAGTAAAAATAGAGTCGAATTCAGAATTGAACACGCGTGTCACTAAAATCGAATCAGTTTTCATTGAATTAAAATGATTCTTAACGATCAATACTAATGCAACTGTTATTCCAAAACGTTTTCGGTGAAGGTGAAAATTAGAATTTTCTGGATACGTTATAAATCCAATGGAATGACGGAAAAGAAGCGTACCAGTACAAGGGAACATGTTACATGTCCTCTGCTGGCCTTCTTCGTTGGAACATTTACCACTTCCATCACACTGTCGTCTCCGCTGCTGGATTCCACCTCCGCAACTTCCGCTGCATGGGCTCCATTCGCCCCACGGACTGGAACCTGTAATGGAAATTGGCGATCATTAACATTGGATTTTTAAAAATATTTTAATAAAGATGTATCTGATCAAAAGAAATTGACATAAGATGGATAGAAGTCAGTTTAGAAGGAGTTTGACATAAAAGATGGGTAGAAGTCGGTTGAACAGGAGACTGACATAAAAGCTGGGTAGAAGTCGGATGAAAAGGAGGTTGACATAAAAGATGGGTAGAAGTGACATAAAAGATGGGTAGAAGTCGGATGAAAAGGAGGTTGACATAAAAGATGGGTAGAAGTCAGTTGAAAAGGAGATTGGCATTAAGTATAGTTAAGGCCAGTTTAAAAGGAGATTGACAAAAAAGATGGGTGGAAGTCAGTTTATTTATTTAGGAACCTGCACGGTTCCGAATTCAGGGGCATACGGCGGCGAAACCAAAAGAAAATTTATATAACTATGCTAATGTTCCTGTTTAGCGCTTAACCCTTTCCTTACGGACTGAGCAGATGACGTACCAGGACAATTTTTCCCCTTTGCAAACTGACTTCTACAGATGCCTTTATCTTTCAGCACATAACTAAATTTATTTTTTCTGGTTATCAATTTCACACTTCAGATGGCAAAAAGAAAGTCAAAAGAAAGAAAAATTAAGCCATTAATAATTTTTCTTTTACTTGTACATAATTTGATAAAAAAATTCAAATTGTTACATTGGTTTAAAATCGAAACTGCATTCTAATCAAAGACGATTCCACAACATCAAAATTTTAAACAAATTTTGGATTGAGAGGTTATTTTAAGGAATTCATTAAAATATTCCTAGAGATATATAGAACATTTTAATTCCACCGGCACTGAATATACCTAAAATTCTTGAACCAACTTTTCATGGAAGATGAAGCATGTCCTCCATGAGAAGAAAGAAGTTTTATTTCAAACGACCACTTTATTCTTTTGAAAACAACCAGAAAGTTGTGGTGTTTAAAGAATCTTAGCTTGAAGGGTACCTTTCCTTTGAAATAATTTTTTTATCCATTTCTATTTTCAAAATTTCGATACAAACGCAAACATTACTTTAAGAACCCGGTAATTTTCAGACAACCCGCACAATCTGCTCTTTTGCTGCTTTCGTTTATTTGCTTCAAATATTGACTCGCGGTAGTAAGGATTTTTTTTTTCTGATATTGATCCAGGAAATCACTGAAAGCAGGTAAATGCATGGTATATCCAGAAACATTTCAATCGCAAATGGATTTTATTTTTTCTAAAGCAAACACGGGGAAGGTTTTTCAGGTATATTCAGGTTGAAAAGATTTGAATCAAAAATTTTGAATTACAGAAATTACGAATGCTTGTGCTTGGAAAAAATACATTTCATGTTCATACGGGATGAAAGTTTTAATGCATTAACGTTTGGTCATATAAAATATGGTAGGCAAGTTTTCTTTTATATATAGAAAAGGCTGAACCGTTCAAGGGCTTTCTTTATATAAATTCTTATTAATTATATATATCAAAACAAATTTAGAAACACAAGACAAAAACTCAAAAACATTCAAGACACAATGGCAAAAATAGACATAAACCAAAAATAGACGAAAACCAAAATAAAATTGAAAAATATCATAGCGAGCCGCTCGTCAGGAAGAGAAGCTCCCTCATGATATTAATTTGGGCTTTTTTTCTGCTAACGACAAACGAAATCTGTTAAAAATTGCCGTCATCCCCTCTAAAAGCATATATATATATCAATTATTTATTCAGCAAGGCTTATCATACATAACTTATTATTTCAAACTGCATGCAATGAATTTTAACAAGTAATTACTCAGAATTATTTCAAGAATATAATTCTGAGTAATTAAGTCATGGAGTGCAACAAAATATTCCCCATATGTTCTTTTTACACGGAAAAGCATGTGGTTACTCAAATCTTTATTATTCGATATAAGGTATTATTCACGCTCACCTGTAATCTTAAGTATTCATCATAATGTGATATACTTAATTAAATAGTTGCTATCAAAATGGCCTGGTTCAAATTCATAGTTAATCAAGTAGTGACAAATTTATTGAATTCAAATTTCCCATGCGTTTTATTCATTTATAGACCGACCTCAAAACATCATGACATCTCTTTTTGCTCATTTTTATTTTGTTTCTGATAAAAATTTTATTAGAACATAAATATAAACACATCCCGTAAGGTGACAATGCTGAAACAAAAGTAGCAAAGCTTTTTTTATTCAATACATTACTGTTGTTCATGAAAATAAAATCAATTGAAAATACGATTAGTGAAGCCTGATTATGTAATTACTTATTTAAAAAAAAAACAGTCATATTTTCATCGCTTTTATTGTATTATTTTCTAAATTTCTTCGAGGAACAAGAATAGTTAAAACAGCGATACAAAATAAACTATTTCAACAAGATGTTAATATACTAGTGTCAACAGCGAATGATTCTTGTCTTCGTGAATAACAACCACATAACGATGCCAATTCGTGCTTAAGTGATACATTTCAAATGCGGCACTTCAAATAAATTTTGGGATTCACTGCATATTTCACTCGCACTGACTGCTTTAAAAAAACAGCATTATATATCGCAATACTGAAAATAACACATGCTTTGAACAACATATGGCTAGACTTCACTGAAATATTTTAAGTTAATTTAATAGTAACATAAAATTTATTGTATCGAATACTTCCTTCCCTTTTTTTCTCGTTTTTCAGGCTTATTTCTCCATTCCGAAAACGATTTCCTCATAAATGCATTCTCTTCAGAAGGGTATTTAGATAACGCCACATAAACATCCATTTCCATCAAAGCGAACGGTTATCTCCGAACGTGAGAAGTTCCCAAGCTTAATGGAAAGGTATCTAAGGAAAGCAACGATAAGAAAATACGGTTTTCCTAAACTGCGAAAATAAAGATGACCTTTTACTCATAATTGCCTCCTTTCACTGAACTTTCAATTGCTGCCGTAAAAGAGGGCAATAGGTGAAGCAATCTCCCGCCATTTTCCCAACGCTTCAATCTACCTCCCTAATAAATGGCTTCACAAGTTGGGCTGGAATAGATAAACACTTAGCCTTTTTGTTTTTTGTCAAGGCTCGCATTTATCTGTTTCTTTCTTTCCTTTTCATTTTTATGATAGAACAATATGGGGTGGTTTCTGCCGCATTTTTACATGCACTTGCATTGCAAAAGAATTTGACATGTTGCTGTATTTATGCGTGTGATTGCGAATCATGAAGGAATGTATGAATTTTTCAGAAGGAATTGAGCACAAAATGGCTTGTTGAAAAGGTGTAGGTCATTGTGTTTCTGATAGAAAGCAGTTTCAAAATTATGAAGTGACACGCTGTTAGGTTTCTACAATTAGATGCAGCATTAAGGCTTACTATACAATGATAATAAAGAAAAATGCGTATGGAGTAGAAATTGCGACTCCGCGGAGGCTGAAAATTATTTCACATTTGTTTGTACTCACAAAAGGCTTTTCTTGGCTTTACAAATGTACATAGAGTAGAACTTAGCTACTTTGAAGCTGAGGAGGCAACAATAAAAACTTGATTTATCCGGAAATTTACCGGAATTAAGAAATTAAGGATCGTAAAATGAGAACAGTAAGAGAAACCGGTAATTCTCAAATTAAAAATGGCAGTAGAACTTAATATTTAATTTTTAATATATAACTTTAATAAATATCACATAGTTAGTAAATATACAGTAAGTAACTTAATAAATAAAATAAAAATAGTTACTTTATTAAAACTCATAATCTTAAAACTAATAATTTCAGTAAATTAGCAAGTAATTTAAATAAACAAACAATATATAGCGTTTTGAAAATAACTGTACAATAAAACTTAAAATAAGCAGCACAATTCCCATCTGTGTGTCAAAATGCCTTTCAAAGCGGTAATAATTTTATTTTTCATTGAATACACTGAAGAGCAGTTATGCTCTCGAGTGAAATAAGGGTATCTTAAAATATAGTTAATTGAGGACAACAGGTAGAAACGTACAAAAATATTGAAAACAATTCTAAAATAAAGAAAAAAATTAAAATTTTTAGTTTTGGCTACGATTTAACCAAAGAAAATTCGAATCTCAGTTGATATTTTAATAATATGCTTAGAAGAAATTGAAACGGCCAATGAAAAAATTAAATTACCTATGAATTCGAAAAAGATCATTAAAATTAGCCAAGTTCCAACGTATAGTTTCATCGTTAATCCTTAATAATATAATAAATGTGAAAGTTTGTCCGTCTGTCTATTTGTTACGCTTTGACGGCCAACCTATCAAACCGATTTAGATGAAATTTGGCAGGGTGTGAGCTTGAAACCCAGGAATGGACATATGGCATGTGACATAATCTTAAATTCAATATTTTTTGACTACAGACAACAATTAAATAATTAACAAAGGAAGTACCATTGACTCAGAGGTCTGCGATGAAAATTACTAATTTGTTTTTTTAAATAAACTGTGACGTGATCCTTAAGAAATGCGTAAACTTTTGGAATAACTTATTTTTAACCCCTTCGGGACGGCCGCTCGCTGAAGGAAACGTGCCCACCGGCCGAAGCTGGCAAGCGCATTCCGTGCTCACCGGCCGAAGCATTTTCTCCCGCTGAGCCTAACACGCATTAAAAGTACGCGTTACATAATAATGCATAAAAAGTGTCCTTTACATAGAAATGAAACCATTTTTAAATATGCGGTAAACAATATCATATTCTAAATCATGAAAAAAGTTTAATCAAAATACTTGATTTTTAATAATAAAAAATAAAAATACAGTGAATTTCCCTATAATTGAAAGTACCTAAATAAACACTAGATTATTGATGCAAAATTCGAAAATATAGGAAAAAATATTATAAAATACTTCAAGAAAATTGTAGTAATTAACTCTTCAAAGCCTTCTGAAAAACACGCACAGATTCACAGACACGTGGCCGACTACAATCTGACCTCGGAGAGAGAAATACTAATGTACAGGACCAATCTTTTGAAAGAAACATGGAATAGTAACGCCATCTGATAGGAAACATTTTGTTCCAAATGCCAAATGCATATGTGCGGCTCTCGGCCCTGATCAGCAGTTCCGCCGTAACGCAAGGGTGCGGCGCTCGGCCTATGAGATGAGTCAAACTAAAACGCATATATGCGGCGCTCGTTCCGAAGGGGTTAAAATCAACTACGTGATCCTTAAGAAAAGTGTAAACATGTGGAATAACTTATTTTTAAAGTCAAACATCACGTAATCATAAAGACAACCATGATTATGTGATCTTGCTGGGAAAAGAAATAAATAATTAATTTGTGGAATAATGACTTAAATTACTTAACTCCACGCTTAAGGTTAATTTCCTGAGTTTGCAGTCTATTTAATTTTAGTAATTTATATTTGTATCTCTTTCTTATCAGATTTTATTCAAGAAATTTTCTATAAATTGACGCCAGGACAGAAATCTATTGATAGTTATGATACAGTTGCAAGAGTTTTAGATTAAAATTTAAAAACTGACGTTAAATAAAACTAAAGAAAATATATGAAGATATATTTTGTTTTATGTATTCTATTAAATGGCAGAAGCGAATGACATATAGAATGGTGGATGGCATATTCCACAGATTGTAAAGGCCTGGTGATGCCATTCAGTACAATGATGTAATTTACAACGAAGAATTAACGTAGGTAGAAGACTTAAGTGATATTACGATAACTAGTAAAGATCTATCAAGCTTTGGAATGAGTTACCGCGTAAGATAGCGGAAATTATTATCTAATGTAGAACGTGCCGTACGATACAGAAGAATTACAACAGCAACTAACTAAGTTCGTTCCACGGTTGAACCCAGAACAAAACACAGTTTTCGATAGTGTTTTGCAACGGAATGAAAGTGATGAAGGTGGTTGTTTTTTCCGGATGCTCCTGGTGGTACTTCGAAATATTTTGTTCTGAATCTACTCAAATTAGCCTTCCTCAAATTCGGAAAGACATAAAAATTGCTTACTCAGTAGTGTTTCAAAGAAGAGCAGTTGAAGCGTTAAATGGAACTATGAAAGATATTAAACAAAAGTATCATGGGAGGAATGGCAGTACTGATGTCAGGCAATATTAGACAGATTCAACCTGTAATAACTATGGGACACCGGTGGAGGAAATTAATACATGTTTAAAGACGTTCTCCGTTATGGGAGAATGTCAAAAAATTTAAACTCACTACGAATATGAGAGTTCAACTGTTCAACGACACTGAATCGGGACTAATCTTTTGAAAATTGAAGGAAGTCGGTTTAAAACAGATTCAAACAATGTATCAAATTGAAAGGGGACTTTTTCAAAATTGTTCATAGCACAGAGGAACTGATAACCAAGGTTTCTCCTGCAATACAAGCTAATACGAGCAATAGAGAATGGTTATTGAATGGGTAATTTTGGCACTGACTAATGAAAGTTTAGGTCAGAGAAATGAAAAAAATATGCCACCAATAGAGGAAGGTATTACAGAATATCTATCTGTAGATACGGTAAAGTGGAATAACAAGTAACATCATATTATGTAGAGTTCTTCAACTCCTTAGAATTATCAGGGGTACTTTCCGACAAGTTGAGATTAAAAGTCGGTGTGCCAGTACTGTTGATACATAGCCTCGATGTACCCAGACTGCGCAATGGCACACGGTTACAAATTACACACTTAGGTCCAAACATCGTGCTAGCTACTGTTATGACTGGCATAGCTAGAGGAGAGAGTGTTTTAATTCCACGCATTCCGATAATACCGAAGGATTTACCATCCCAATTCAGAAGGTAACAATTCCCTTTAAAGATAGCATTTGTCAGGCTCAGGGCCAGTGGAAGACCTGGGGGGCAGTGGCTCAAAGTGGCAGAACTACATTCGGAAAAACCATATTTTTCGCGTGGGCAACTATATGTGGCGTGTTCATGTGTGCCCAGCCCACAAAACCTCTACATCCGTGCAGAAAACGTAAAACAAAAAATGTAGTTTACAAAAGTGGGTTAGCATAGATAAAAAAATTACGTAAATTAAAGAGCAGACATATAACAGTACACTCCTGTTAGTCGTCCAATTATGTATTATCAACCGTTAGAACTTTTAATTTCCCCTTTCAACATGTAACGAAACATTTACATTCGTGAATTAAAAAAGTTTAATAATTCACATTCCTCGCGCACGAAGTCGCGAGTAACAGTAAACAATAAAGAAAGTATTATGAGAGACCAACAGAAAAAGTTAGTAAACAATAAAAAAAAATATTATGAGAGACCAACCGAAATTTAATTAAATAAACTTACTTGTCACACTCATTTCTTAATTAATATACATTTATATTTAATGAAATGTAGAAAATTAATAAGGTTTTTAGAATGGTATCTTGATTTCTAATATGAAAGAAGCACCCGATGCCAAAATTTCCGCAACACCAAAATATAAACACATAAACGTTATTCGTAGATATTGAGGATGAAATGCAACGCTTTGAATTGGACAAATCAATTCTTTAAATCTGAAAAGAGATTTCAGGTATCTCTTATGAAATGAAGCCAAGAAATCGATTTTTCTTCCTTTTGCAAACAAACAGAAAACTTCTTTACTTCAAGTTAAGACCATCTATTTCTCAACAGATGTGTACGGAAGCGGTTTTTCTTTGAATCTATGTTCTGTCTGATGTTTGTTTCATATTAGAGAAACAGCTCCTTCGATTTATTTTATTCGCATCCGCAAATAATGAACTCGTAGAATGCTTCTTATTTTTCTAATAGAGGAAGATATTTGTAAATTAATTTTTTGTAGAATAACAGCTTTTCACACATTGTAATTTAATGAGTTAAAATAAGAGTGTGCGAAGTTACGATGATTATAATTCCTAATTAAAAGACTGGTCTGAAAATTGATTTTGTCGAATACAATTTTAAATTTTAGATAATGTCAACCACATAAATGAAAATTCATTTTGACGATTATCCATATTACGTACATAGTTCATAAAATTTCCCAAATTGAAGATTTCATTGAGGATACTTTTCCTGGCAAAGATGAAGTTAGATAGAACAAAGAAGAAAATGAAGAAATTATTCATTATGCGTTCAAGATGTATTAAAAACTTCTTAAGCATCTATATTCAATTTGCAGTAATTTGATTAGATACCAAAATGAAACGGCACACCAATCAGTGCCTAATTTTAATTTTATTTCGAAATGTTTTTTGAAATAAAATTAAAATTAGGACCTTTTCTTGAACATTTCCGTAAGACGAAAGAAAAAAAATGAGAAGTACTTTTGAAATAAAGTTAGTTATTTCAGTTTCTGACAATAAACTGATCTAAAATATCGCAATATAATCAAAAATGGGAAGTGCATTTTATTCTTATGTTAAGTGCCTTTGGCGATCAACTCGTTCGCTGGAAATAGAGACGGAGTTTTATTTGAATCTCTTATGCATAATTTTATATTCACAGTTTTATTAACACAGTATTTTTTCAACTTCAAATTCTGAGAGATATTTAAGATGTGTTATTAGTAGTAGCCTTGCACTCATTCTTTTCATTGTGCACCTGAACACCCTAATGTCGTTCAGTCACATGCCGTAACTGTTAGCGCCATCAAACATGGTATATAATATTAAATGAATTATCAGGATTTGCGGAAAACAAAAACTTTATGTTGTCGTAAATCTTTTCTAATTAATAAAAGACAGGTAACGGAAGCACGTACCTCGTCCATAATAAAATATTAATTATAAATCATAGTGATACATAAGTAAAAAATGACACAGCAATCATAAACTGAAGATCTTACAATCTATTAATTATAATAATCTACTCTTTGGCGGCTTTTGGCATCCTAGCTCTTTTTCTGAATGAGAAAATAATATGCACACCTTATCTTAATCGGAAGAAGATGCAAAATCTCATACGCAGAGTTTATTATGACGAAATTCCACTCATTTTCGTGGTGTCATATTTAAACATTGATATCAAATAGATTATGAGTATGACGCAATGGTAAAAAACCTGAAGATCTTATCATCTTTTGACTATGGCCACCAATTTTTTGCAATATTCCGCATCTTTGCTCTTTTTCTGAATACAAAAGTAGTGAAAGTAGTGTGCACAACTTATCTTATCCAGAGGATGATGAAAAATGTCGAACTTAAGAGTATATTCCCACGAGATTCTCTTCGTTTTCGAAGGCTAGATTCTTGAACTATGAACAGCATAAACAATTCATTTCGATGTAATCTTAAATAAAATAAACTACACATTAATAAAATTATCTGTTCTATCCAGATGTGTCCCAATTTCACATACGGTATTCCAGCGGTCGTGAAATATTCTTTAAAAAAGTGTGCCCTTTAAATGTACGTGCAAAAAAGAAGTGAACTTCACATTAAATAAACACAGTCATGGGAGTATATTTTTTATAATTCACCCTGACCCATTTAGTGCCAGAAAATAAATACCAACTGTAGAATACAAGTAAACAATCATTGCCCCTTTGCTGAGTAATGCTTTTGAGATTTCACCACGCAGATGTTAGGTGAGCGCAGTGGGACTTGGCTCGACGTAAGCACTCTATAACCCTGTCTTACGTAATGTGCTAATCACTGTTGCTGCACAAGCAACTGCTGAAGTTTCCTAAGGTCATTGACGGAAACCTCTCCGACTCTCCAGACAGCTTGACACCCACGCGTAATTATTCATTAGCCCAGAGGATAAAAAAATCATTTTATTCACACATCCTTCTTTCTTCCATCCAACCCCTTCCTGATTTGGGATTGGAATTAAAAGTACGTGCAGTAGTTCTTTGATTTCATCTATCTTTGTCTCCAGTAGCTCTGAAAATAGATTTTATTTATTTCCGTCGATAGAACGTTACTTGTTCCGCTCTCTTCAAAAAGAATGACGTCCGAGGAAAGGAATGTTATCCCCTTTTATTTAGTTCATTATTCTTAGAGCAATCGGAACCAGATGATTTTTATCAAGGATAGTTATCAAGAACAAGTTCTGGAATGTAAATAAAGACGGTCCATTAACGACCACGACGACTTATTGTTAATTTTGCGGTGTAAACAAAGTGTGTGGGAGTGTAAATTTTCCCAAGAAAGAAGTTGTTTTTTAATGGTTTTCCCAGGATTTATTGCCGCAGATGTTTGCAAGTAAACAACAGCACGATTCTCTGACCAGATGCGAATTGTTTTTGTTGTTTGTTTTATTTTTCGTATGACTACGGTAATTAATCATAATGATATGAAGTACTTCCACAGCTGCTTAACAAAGGTCCTGTTTGCTTTTTAAGTAATTCCATTTACAGGCAAAATTAATTGAAAATGTTCCATATTTTTATTTAGTTGTGGAAAGGTATTACTTTGTGCGTGATTTCTAGATCTATATTTCTATTTAATGCTTTTTAAGTTTGTATATCTGTTTTGAATATAAAGTACAATAAAGAAGAAAACAACCCTTTCAGCAACCCTTTTGTCCACTCTGATTAAACTCACTAAGAATGAAGGTACTTCAATCTAAAATATTAAACATTTTTGAAATTTAACCTCTTAAATGATATAACTAAATGAGGTATCTAAGATCGTAAGAAATTTTCAGAATGGTTTCAGTAGATCGAAATAACTCAGGAGTTCTTATCAGTCTTGACAAATGTCGAAATGCGTCGTTAAGTCAACTTAATGAATTATTATGAAAAATAAAGATAGTATTTCCTTAATAAGGATACACAACAGTTGTGATCAGTGGCGGCGATTGAGTTGAAAAATTAAAGGGGCAAAATAATTTAGAGACATCTAAAAGTACCCGGAGCATAGGGGTAGACAACAAAATTTTTAAAAAATTAGCTAACTTTTTCGGACACTATTGCTTTTCTATAATTCTTAGATTTAGTCAGCTAAAATACAATAAAAGTTTCATTTTTTCCAGCAAAAATTACGGGGGTTACTGCCCCTTCGCTCCCCCCTCCTGACTCGTTGCCACTGGTTGTGATAAGAGCAAAACTTTTAATTCATAAACAATTTTTTGTTCAATATCTACAAATAGTAGATATAGTAGATAGATATACTTTGATATATCTATCTACTATATCTATATATCTACTATATACTTCATAGTAGATATACTTTGATTATATCTATTATAGCTTATATTCACAACAGTTAAATAAACAGCATTCAGTTAGGAAGCATTAAATACAATATTGAAGAATATCATTAGAGCTTTCCTGTAATAGAGTGTGAACTATTCTATATGTCATAATACGAAGGAGAATTAGAAATTGCACCCACTTTTGTGATAATGTTACTGGATTGCAATTAGTAAGTTTTATTTTGCTATACATTTAATAACGATAAACACAAACACCGATATTTGCTGCAATCTACATATAAACACTACACACCAGGAATTTCCCTAAAAGAATATCTTCAACAATGGATCAGTCGAGGACCTTCGCATAATATAAAAAGTACTATAAAAGTGGATAACCAAATGGTTTAATGGCATTAAAGCTCTGTAAGTAAGAACATCAAATGGTAATTAAACAAATGAGAGAATGAAGAATGATAATGCAATCTCATACATTTAAATGATTTCACGAACTATGTTTTGGAATGTACCACTTAATTTCTGCCGATTCATTTAGGTAAATTCTTGTGACTGTGAGTTTTTTATGAACAATACAGTATAATCATTGCTGATATGGGCATGACTCTGGCTCTTGAATATTTATTCTACTATCGTTGCGCCTGAATTGGCGTTATCCACAAAGTATATTTATCACAAATAATGCTGTCACTACACAAGCCGAATAGAAGTACAGATTTTGAAGCATCTTTTCATCATGTTTACCATTTATTAAGAAAACGGTAGATCAGCCTGCTCTGAAAAACAAAATGAATTTAGTCGGAACGCTTGTTCTATACGCATCAGCATCATATCTATTTTCACTAGTGTTTTCAGTTCCTTAAACAGAGAAAAATAACATTTTTTGTTATGAGTAATCTGTTTCATGTAAAGACAGGACAAATAAAATAATTCTCCTTCTTACACTCAAATTTCCACAATGTCTCACTTGTGGGAGAATGGAGACATTTTCAAGAATTGCAAAAGCTTCAATTTGTCTGAAGAACCTTTAATTTGTCTGTGGCAGGCAATATTTTGTCAACACACACATGAAAGAAATTTATAACTAACTTATGCAAATGGAAACTAAAAATGTAAGACATATTTCCTTGATGATGAATAATTTGTAACATCCTAACATTTTTATTACACATTAGCATTCTTTACACAAGAATTTCCACATTCTTCGACAAACTTCACTGAATTACAAACATCTTAATTTGTTTGCGTCGAGCTATATCTTTGTAAACAAGTTTTAAGAAACTTGCAAATAACCTAATTATTGGGAGACGGCAGTTTCATGAAATGAAAAGAAATTTACAGAGAGTGCATTTTAATACATTTCAAAAGAAATACGGGTTACACAAAATAGCTTTGAATGTAACATTAAGAGGTATTTTTCAAACACTTACCATGATAAAACAAGATAATTTATCACTCATTCTGCTTATCCTAGCAATGATATATTCTTGATAATAATTTTCTTGCCATTTGTATTCGGTAATGAATCAATACAAACGTAATTAGATTGGAACATGTGTTTTCTTTAGTCTTTGTCTGAATGAATTACAAAGGATTAGCAAATTCTTTCATGAATTTTGTTTCACAAAGTCTTAAAGTAAAAAGAAAAATTATTTTGTGGGGGAAATCTCATGAGTCATTAGATGTTAAGTAATTTACATAGAAAATCTTGTTACTAGCAGCAAGAGGATGCAAAGAATATTTTTATAGTCATTTGGTATACTCTAATTTATACTTTTCCACAATTTGTGTAAACAACAATTTAAATACCTATATGTAGTAAGTATATAGTTGCTATTTGTTATATATATTACACCATTTTACTTTTGTTTGAAATTTATGTATAAAAAATTAAGGAAAAATTTACGAACAACGATTCGTTTTCATATCTCTGAAAATGTTCCGCAATGTAATGACATTCAGATTAATTTTAGCTTAAGATTAATACAGCTGAAGATTTTAGCAATAACATTAGCTTAAACTTTAATATTTTATCTTTCTTTACGGAAGTCCTTTGAATTTTTATTTAAAATTTCTTAAAATGACTTCTAAATTTGCTAACAATATTACCCAGTTATTTTTAAGATGCAAACTTCTCTAATATTAATTTTTTAAATAATTTTTACCAATAAAAAGTTTATATTAATATTCAACATCAACTGAATACCTTTTTTCTGGTTTCAAATATTAAATTTTATACTTATTATTATAACGTTATTAATAATCAATTATAATAATATTAAACAGAATAATTATTATAAAATTTATACTTATAACTACATATTTTATACTGAATATTACACAAAAATAACTTAAGAATGTTGACATTCCTTAAATTTATATTGCATATAGGTAACTCGAGATTTTAAAAGTACGCAGTACATTTACTCTGAGAGTACTGAATTCGCAACTGATTACTTCTGCAATATTTGACTTACTAAAAGAAAATGTTTGGATATGGTTTAGTATAAATTTTTCGATTATCTAAAAATACCTTTTTTTTTATTTCTTAATTTACACTTGTTATTTAGTTAGCGTCTGAGTCAGATTATGCATATTACTTAATTATTTTACTTGAAATATTGGAGCAAAATAAGTTGCTCTCGTCTTTTGTAAATGTTCTGTTCTAGTGCAAGAGAGACAAATAGCTAGTGGTTTATAAATACTATTGTTAGCTTATGTGCGCAAACCCTTGAATAGATTAATCCACCGTTAGAAGCGGATAATCACACAAATCACTTGGTAGATTTTGCATTTTTCCTTGAAAGCAATTGAGGAAAGCTTCGCGCCCTTTTATCTATCCTCATAGACCGTCGAGGAGTGCAGATTAGCGAAGTTTCGGCTTCTATCGCCCAATGCCGATTTCTCAGATCGCCGCGCCCCATGTCGCACGCTTTTTTTATCTTTATTATTGTTTTTATTTTTTAATTAATATTTTAATTTGCATACAAGTATTTATTTAAAACAAAACAGATTTTACTTTGTGAGCGAATTCTTTTCGAAATTATATAGCGTTGTTTAAAACTGACGCGACTAATGTTACATGCCACTATGTTAGCACTTCTCTACTATCACGTAACCCATTACCAGCGGGAGTGGCCTCCCCTAAACTTTCTCGTATACTTTTCAAATATTTGTCATTTCCCTTCCCCCTGCGTTGATAAAATGTTCGAACCAACTGTAACCCAGAATGCAATGACTATCAAAAGGTTTTTCATTGTTGATTATAGTGATAGTAAAATATTGAGGTGAAGAATCATATTCAAAAAGATACGTATGTATTAAAACTTCGCAATTTATTTTTTTAACAAACTCTAGCAATGCGAGTTCCGCGTGCGAAGAAGAAAACAGAATAGCTTGCGCATGCGCAGAGATTGCTTTCAATACGCAAGTAAAACGAGACGCCCTAAATGTTTGTGTCCTTACAAAATCTCGCCACCAGAATTGGTTTTTGGCAAACTGCCAGGTTTCGGAGTATCCCTTCTTTGCACAGGCATTTACGCATACGCATGGAGTAGAACAAGTATGCTATTACACAGACACAGGCCCGTTGACAGATTTGGCCCAAAATTTTATACGGACCTACATTCATGACGATAAAACTGTGTACCTGGCTTTTCAAGTTTTTGAGTTATAGCGTTCGCATGACCTCGAACATACAGACAGACAGACTTCCCGTTGACGGATTTTGTCCAAAAGGTGATAGAAACCTACAAATTATGTTTAAAGACCACATACCAAATTTCATCCCCGTAGCTCTAATAGTTTTCGAGTTATCGTGTTCACAGACAGACAGACGTAATTCCAAAATTGTGTTTTTCGGACTCAGGGAGGTCTAAAACGTGGAGATTCGTCAAAATCTCGAGTTCGAATTTTTTGACGATTACAATACTCTCTCTTTGTATACTTCGTATACGAGAAAGTAAAACACATGCTTTGCGGTAAGAACGATTTGAAAGAAAATTGGGGATGTTCTTGAGTATAGATGAAATAAAATAATTGTTTTTTTAATAAAAATAAATATATTTTATGTATTCAGTTTAAAAATTAAAAATCAAACACATGGAAAAACAAAGATCGTTACGCCCAATAAGAGACATATAATAGCACGAATATAAAATGTGTCCATAAACAGACAATGAAATTACACTAAGCAACAGTATGAAGTTACATAAAAATTTACATAGTGACCCAGATTCCAGAAATAATGCCTATTTTGTTGGTAAATTTTGTTTCAAATCGCAACTGAAATGGTCCTATCTCATCTTTGGATTGAATCCAAAGGACATGAAAAAACTAACAAGCAGTTTGTTTGCACAAATGACGAAATACTTTCTTCTCAGTCTGAAAATATGAAACTTCTTCCACCCGTGTACAAACGCACATTCAAAAACAATTACTTTTTATTAAAGTGTTCCCAAAAAAAGAAAACCGGTAGCTTAACAAAATAAACTGACATAAATATCTGAAGATTGCAACATTTAAAGACAGAACGTCAATAATGGCTTGCATAATGTGCAACACTGTTCCAGAAATATCTTTGTTTTGCTATTATCTTTGTCGATACAAACGTATTGAGTTTACATAATTTGCATTTCAAATGGTGAGTTGCATAGTTGTTTTGCACAATAAAAATATTCTATTATTTATCTATTTCCCATTAAAGTGTATTTAATTAAATTAAAAGAAACAAACTGTAGCATATGTTTTCTTAAAAGAGGAAAAAAACATATTTGAAATATGACATTTAATTCAAAACGAAAAAAAAAAGAACAATTTGTAAAAACTTGTCTTCATTTCCAAATAAATAAGTTTAATATTAATAAATAATAAATGGGAAGGGAGTTAATTAAATGTTTTACAGTTTGGAAAAAACTGATAATTTCGGATTTTGCAATATTTCATAAATTTAGTTGTTTCTAATAATTAAACTGGAGTTTTCGTATTTCCTGAATATTTCCTACCTACATTTTCGTTAATCTACATGTCAATACTTTACAAAAAGTGAAACTCAAAATAACAGCTACCCTTATTATAAAATTATTGAAAAAACATATAAAAGGAATGATCTGTTATTGTAAGTAAAAAAAGTTATAATAAAATTTCTCCTTTTTAGAAAAGCTTGTATTTTATAATTTCAAAAATTTATCAAAACTTTATTTTGATTTTACTTTCACATGTAAAGTGCACTAGCATTATCCCAAATACGAAATTTTGAAAAGTTGCTACGAAGATAGCACAAGTTTCTATTAAGATATTTTTGAATATTGAGAATATTGAACAATGTCCTGAAAATATAGGGCAATATCTTTGTGGTAACAGGGTAGGCATACTGTACATACAGCGTTCTGTAGTTTCGAAACAGGATATTAATATAGGATATCAATCAAATATTCATTCAGAATATTATGTTTTAAAGTTACAAATTCCTTGCATAGTAAACTTAAACGCTTCAGTTTCGAAATGAAGTTTGAAGTGATTGATTTGTTAATCTGACAAATCATTCAATCAATCAGCGTGACACGAGGGAAAATTACAAATTCCTTGCATAGCTGGCTCAACGCTTCCTAGTTTTGAAACGCAGATCACTATTTTTGCCTTGCAACGCACGATTGATGCAAAACTGGGTTTCTGTATTTATGTATGGTTTGCCCTGAAATCTTCCTTACTTTGTAAAAATTGTGTTTTTTCAGGATGAACTCTTTGATTTCTGGCGATTCATTCTCTTTTTTCGTATAATTGGGATCCTTTAAATCAGTATTCATATGCAGTGCTTGTGAATAAATCCGAACAGTTTTGGAATGAGGCTTTCTATTACCTTACTTGTATGCAAAGATATAATTATTGCATAAGTGTATGGGATAATTCAGTGAGGAGAGCGTATATGTTACCGGCAATGCATGAAATGCCGGCATTCTATGGAATGAGAATTATTACATACTTTCCCTAGGCATTGCATATAATACCTAGGCATTCTACAGAATGACAAATGCTATTTAGGCAAAGTATGAAAGGAAGGACATGATAAGACCGTTATTTTTTAAAATAGTGCATACTTTAAAAATACAAATGCTATTTTGAAAAAATTAATGAAAGAGAGCAATTAATTTTCTTTATTCAAAATACGTAAACAAAAATGGAAGTCGTACAAAACAAAATTTATGCCTTTCTTACGACAAAACAAAATGAAATATGAACCTACTTGTTGCATCAATAAAAGAAATAATTTTATTTTGAATTGCACTTAATTTTATTTCTTAAAAAAACTAATCAATGTTACATTTCATACCTGCCGGTTTGTCAATTGGCTTTCTATAGAATGCCTAGGAAATGTGCGAAATGTTAATCGTTTCAAACATTGCCGCATTAGTTTTAGACTTTCTATAAAATGCCTAGGCACAGTGGCGAAACCGGCTGGGGGAGCTGTCGGGCTGCAGCTCCCCTCCCCCCAGAGCTAAGCCAGAATTCTTGATTTTATTTAAAATCACTACAACTGTTTGTTCTTAATTTCTCTTTTTGAAAAGAAAATAATAAAAACGTGACAACATTACTTTCTGCCTTGACAGGCTCGAAAATGTTCTTACTTTTCTAGTCATTCCACTTGCACTTGTAACGGTGAACGGTCGAAGACATTTTTTGGCTGGTTATTTATTGTATTTTTTATTAAATTATCGAAAGTATTGTATTGTTCTTTATGATCCTTAATGTCAGGTGAATAATGTCTTTTAATTTAAAGTGTTTTGGTTTGTATAAGCCATGAGGTTTGACATTTGTAACGACGATACAAAATTTTTGTAACCTCAGCCCCCCCCTCAGACCTAAATCCTGGATTCTCCAATACCAAGACATTCTATAGAATGCTGTATTTCATACATTGTCGGTAACATATAGAATAATTGAGAATGTGGAACAACTGCATGAAATAACTGAAACACCATCTCTATATTTCATAAGCAATCCCTTCAAATAAATGCGAAGCGCTACGAAGTTCAAATTTACTATTGTTACACTCTGGTGCATGCAAGTGTATGGACTAATTCGGTGAGGAAAGTGTAAGGAATAATTGAATGTATAGAATAATTGACTGTGTGGAATAATTGAATGTATGGAATAATTGACTGTGTGGAATAATTGAATGTATGGAATAATTGACTGTGTGGAATAATTGAGTGTATGAAATATTTATGTGAAATAATTTATCTGTGGGTAAATTGTGTGCATGATATAATTGAGACATTCAAATTTTCATGAAGAAAAAAGTTATAAGTTAGATTTATTAAACAATAACAAATTGAAACTGACTAAATAATGTGATATTTAAAGCGTCATATGGAGATGTCACGGAATAATGTTTCTTTTTGACTGCTTTCAGTACGTATATCGATAGGGCCGAAACAAAACTATCACTGGCGATTGTGTATTCGAGAAATACCATCTGGTTACTCGAGAACAATGATAGTCTGTAACACACTGAGAGATAGTTTAGGTAAAGTAACAAAGAAAGAAGAGAAGTTTGAAAAAATTACCGGAATTTCACCATCTAGATTCATTTTAGAAGTAAATTTACAACAATAATTTGTTACCACTGTCATATTTCTAACCATCGGATATCCGTTCCTTCTCGAATTATCTAATGCAAAGAATAATTTAGAAAGAGCGCGGTGACCAAATTGCGAGAAATATAGGGAAGCATTCAGCTAAATAAATTTTATTGAAAATAATTCATATATTCGCCCAAAAACATTTCATTGTTTTCATATGTGAAAATAGCTTCATTAAGCATTTTAATGGAATAACCACGAGATATTATATGTGGCATTTTATTCAGCGATGAAAAAGTTAGAATTTTCTTCTTAACTTTATAAATGAATCAGGATTAATGTTCATTCTACACTGGACGTAAAAATAGTGATTAGATACAACGTAATTTTTGAGATGCTATTCATAATTTCAATGCTTATACGCAATGAATAAACTTGAACCGTTTGCATTATTTCTATTATTTGTAAAATAGCTGTAGCACTAAAAAATATATGGATTAACGAATGTATAGCCATTATTATAATTAAGCAAAAGAATTCTTGAGGTTTCCTCAAATGCAAGAAATACCATGCAAGCAATAAAACATTTTATTAAAACTTTCAACTCAGAAACAGTTTCAAAATTTATTAAAAGCAGGAAAATGTATACATGACTAAAACATTATTCAATTCCATATAGTTCATTTTCATGGATTCATAGCAATTTTAAACGATAAAAAAAGTTAAAATATAGCAATTATTTTAAAGAACATATTACTTTATTTGCTTATAAACTACGAGTTTTAAAAAAATGTAGCAGATTTTTAAATAATGTGTAAAAAAGAAACTTTTCAACTGATTTAGAGTTCCGAATATTATTGAAAATGCATTTATTTCATGAGCATTTACGTTTTACATAATTTTTTATTTTAATTCATTGAAACAATTAGCTAATCTGCTTATATAACCATAACTACAGATCTTTAATTAATAATTGGTTAATTGGTTACGCTGCTTATGTAACCATAACAACAGATGTAAAATTAAAAATTATATAATCTTAACTGAGCATCATAAATAACTCTTCTAATAGGCAAATTCTGAAAAAAAAATATTTCATTAAAACCATTCTAAAAACGAATTATAATTTACATTTATTAACGTTAACAAAATTGTTACATTCGAGAAAGAAAAGTTCAATTTCAACCATTCCATCATCCAACCTATTCTGCATTTTTCATAACTTCAACTCTATCCTCACATGCACTTGTTTACTTCGTGATTTATTTTAAATCTTTCTGCCTTTTCTCAAATCACCAGAAGGGAAATTCGATAAATCTCTCAAGAGAAAATCCGAAAATTTTCCACAACTGCAGTTTTTTCCCCTGTTCATTTCTGCCGAACCCAGCACTTGCCTACGCCCCTCTCTACTTAACGGTGAGTTATCACGTGATCTTCCCGTCAATAAATTTAATGCGTTTTTTTAAAAAGCCATTAAAATGGCATCCGACACTTGCGTGCGTCACACCGTTAGCGCACAAATCAAGTACGTACGCCAAGGCCTTACACGTCCACTATACATTCGTGTGCCCGTTTTTTACATGCGCTTTTGGTAAGATTACAATCTGGCCTATACACACAGATGGAAGATCATTCACAACAAAACTACGGAAACGGCATTAGTATGAAAATTTTATCATTCTCCATGAATATCAATGCTGGTAATAATGTCTGCAATTCTATGTATTGCGTTAGAAAACAACAGTTGACGTTTGTGAAAGTCAGCAATAAATGAACCTGGTGCCTGTAACGACCGCTCCGAGATTTCCGGAGAGCTATTATTGAGTCACGAGCAGTTTCAGGAATTACTTTCGATTACTGGAC
>BGPR01008472.1:0-14753 GCA_013235015.1 Araneus ventricosus | reverse complement strand
TGAAATTCACTATGAGTCATCAATAAATATTCCTGTTTTTGGGACTTGGAACCCCGAACATATCTTGAAAAGTTTGCACCACATACAGTCCTTGACATCGATAAACGAAATTAATTTTAAATTCAATTTTATAGCAAATCTTGAAAGTTTATCAAATAACTACATTGCATTAAATTAAGTTTTAGTTTTAGAATTATTTGATTAAACTTTTTTCTATGAATATGCACACCAAAACTATTGGAAAAAAATAGGTCGTAAAAATGTTTAATGCAAAAATGAGTCATGAATAAAAAGGCATCGAATAAATTATTTTGAAAACTGGCTGTATGAAATTTTTACCATAAAAGTGGGCTTGAAATAATGCTTAGTTTAAAATAACTGTTCCATAGGAAAAACAAAGAATTATACATTGATATATGTTTTATAAATAAACATAATATTTTTTTTTATATTTGACTTTTTTCAACTCAGTAAAAAGAAAAAAAAATCAATGTTTTTGCTTCAACTCAAACTACTTTCCAAACGACTTACATTTTGCTCTTTCTACATCATTATTAATTGAAAAACTTTTTTTTCAGGAGAAATTCGCCAAATTTATTCGCCTAATGGTTCAGAAACTTTATTCTATGAAGCAGCACCGTTCCTTATTTTTTTTTCCTTCTGCGATCTAAATTTTAAATGATATACGACGAAATCGTTTAGTACGTCTTCGTGTCCCAGTTATCCAATACAGATTACATTAATGGAATGTTGAGTTTAAAATAAATTGCACTTTCTCGGGATGAATCTGATACTTTTACAACCTAAATGATCATTAAAAATTATTATACATTTTTTGCTGAACACCGCTGAGATACTTTATCATAAATTCAATTTTTTTACGAAGAGAATCCAAGCGATTAAGGTAATCCTTACATTAAAATACGATCAATCGTATAAAAAGTTTAATTTAGTTTTGTCTAAGTCTGAATTCCTCTTGGACGTAATTATTGTTGAAAATCCAATGCTGGGAGAGAAAAATAAAATTAATTTAACTCAGGAACTTCAAGGCGAAATCAATTACTTATTGGAAGAGAAAGAAATAAAAAGTAACATCACGTTATTTCTCCCACAGTAATTAATTTAGATTTATGGCTGGATGACGTTAAATGTTTAATTGTTTACGATCCTGCAAAAAGAAACATCATCTTAGACACCTTTAAAAATGAGTTTGATTAATGTTTTTGGAAAATAAAATTTTATTTCAGTAAATTTTCTTTATTTATGTGATTTCATTATTTTTATTGGAGTTATTTAGAAAAACAATTTCTCCTTACCTGATTTCATAGAAAAAAAAGAGCAGGGCAATCACAATCTCTTTTATTTTGGTAGTAATGTTTTCTATTCGAAAGTTGATCATTTCTATTCAATAACTATACATAATCTCAGCTATATAAAAATCAAGTCAGCCTTTTATCACTACAGAATAGCACAAAAACAATGCAAAAATGCTATATATTTAAATTCAAATATTTTATTTATTATTCAGGTTTTGATTATTTCTTTCTAATGACTACACAAAATCCCAGCCGAATCCAATTAAGCTCAAACTAACCTTTTATCACAATATATTAATGTCGCGGTTTCTATGAATGAAATAATCGGATAAAAATAAAAAAAAACACATTTTATTGCACGTATTTAATCATAGTAGAATATTTTTTAGAAAAACAGCGTTGTTTTAAACATCATTTAAGTATGTTTCTTATTTTTTAAGAGAAATTAAGTGTTTTTTTTAAATAGTGTTGTTACTTACATTACATATAAAACATTTTAACTCTTGCCAGATTCATAATTATTGTTTTGAAAATAAACAATAAAAATATAAATAGTAATACCCAAGACAATTGTCAGAAATTGGCATTGCGATTAACTCACCACAATAGAATTAATTGACTACAAGCAGTATAAATTTTAATCTAAATATTTTTATTTATTATACGTTTTTTTAATAATTTATTTTCAAAAACTGTATGTAAATTCACCTCATTAAACTCTAGTCAAACTTTTGTCCTAATTTGTTACCAAAATTAAAGGGCTATTAATTTTAATATAAATATTTTTATTGATTAATGACTTTTTATTATTTCTGTACAATAACTACACATAATCTCAGCCTCTTTAAAACCAAGACTTTATATTATTGTAAAAATTATTTAATTATTTTCATCATGGTATCAAATTTAATTTAAATGTTTTTATTTCTAAAAAGAGCTTATTAAATGTACGTGCTTTTACCAAATAATTAAATAATACACTTAAATAGTTTTAATTTCAAACAAGTCATACAACAAGAAAGTTTTATTTCTAACAAAATCTTATTTTCCTTTTGAACAAACGAAGACAAAAAAATGTTTAAAGGTATTAAAGCACTTTTTTGTAGCCTCAAGTAAATTCGAAAACATTTATTGTCCTTAGAAAGTAATTTTATAAAGAAAGATATTTTTCGATAGTTCCAATCCAGAATAATTGCTGCTTTACGATTATTTATATTGTTTTAATTCAAACTAAATACTTATTTAATTACTTCTGGCCGTTTTTATGATACTAGTTTCAAATTTTCTACTAATCACTTATTACTAAAAGTAATTATTTTTTAATTATTTGTGCGTTTTCATTGTTCTTTTAATTTTCATTTAATTTTATTAATTATTTTCAATTCCATCAAGTGATGCAAAGTTGATTTAATTCATGCATTTCTCAAACAAAATGGCAATGCTCTTTTGCTAAGCTTCTGAACACAACTGCTCCTCAACTGTTTTCGTAGAAATTTCTGCTTGTGACTTATATTGTTTACGCGAATTTTAAATTCTACATTAAATTTCAAAATTAGAATCGCAATTATACCAACCATTTTGCAGAAAATGCTTAAAAACATTTTATTTTTAATACACAATCATATCATCAATAAAATCACTTCCATGTCATGTTTTGTGTTCTGAATGTGCCAAATACTTTTCTTTTCTTTATTTTTAACCACAACATGTATTGAAATTATTTACAAACATTCTATAGAAATTTGTACTAGTGTGTAGCAAAATTATTTTAATCCCAATAAAAGTTGTGTAAATCTATTTAAATGGGTGTAAGGGATGCAGAATTATAATTTCATAAATTTTGAGTAAATTAAACATAATTAATTATTCAAAGCATTTACAAATTCTTTATTTAAACGTATTCTTCTTGAAGTTGAGTATATGGTTAGTGGAAAATTTTATTAATCAATTATTAAACATTTAACTATTTATTTAAATTAATTGAAAAATAACACAGACAGTTGTGATTCAATTATGCACGAATGAAGGTTCAAAAGGAGAATTCTCATTTACTTAGTAAAAAGTAATTTTTTATTGAAAGCTTATTTCACAAATATTGAGAATATTCTATTGAAATGGAAATATTTTAATGAATCAAGACTTCTTGATATTTTAAATTTATTACGAATCACTTTCAGAGAGAATCGTGAGGCTGTTAGTTAGCTTTGTAAATTGACTTTGAAAACATAAATCTAGCTCATATTTTTTTAATGAAAGCTCTACTTATTAATAAAATTCGGGGCTATTAGGACGTTTTATTAAAATGCAAAGCATTTAACTGAAATTCGGGATATACCCAGAACACTTTTCTTATTTGGGGGCAAAAAGACAAGGTTCGGAAAATAATTTTTCCGAACTCTATTCACTTTCGGAAAAAATTACTTTCCTATGTTGCGAAAATCCTTGATGTAAGAGACTATTTCCTCCAAACTGTAATTTAAAGACTAAAATATATAAATATCTTCTAAAATTCAAAAGTTTCTTCAGAAACTAGAGAGTATAAGCTACCACACTGGATTCCCTATCACATGCAATCGCTATACTATTTTAAATGAGAGTTTGTTCACGTACTGATAATCCTCACATTCTCTCTGGGGCTTCCTTTAATATAATTCCATCTAAAGTGCCTTTAAGAAGAGAGTGCGAATCAGTGGTCGGCAACTGCTTCAGGGCATCGAATTCTGCATACATTACGGACAGCGTTCATCTAAGAATTGATAAGAATTTAAAAGTAATTACGCGAGCAGAATAATTTTCACCCGTGAACGGTTCAGAAAACGATAATGGGTATAAGTTTCAGATGGCCCGCATAATCAATGGGACTAAATGGAATAATTGTGATGATTTCTAGGAAATGGATGTAAAATCACTGATGGTAAATGGGCATGGTCAAACTTTGGCGAAAAGTTTCATTTCATGAATAAAGTATAAATGCATACGGTTCAGTTAGTTTCACAGATAACCTAAATGAAGAAATTTAGTTTTGCATCAGTTCTGACTTTTATTATCTATATTCATTAATATTTTTATTTTTCATTGATATGTTTCAAAAATTGAGGGATACAAATTTAGAATATATAGGAAATATTATTTATATTAAATAATATTATTCAAACTTTAACGGCTTAATGCTACTGAAGTTTATTATTTCTCAATTGTGTTACTTATGCTAAAGATTCATGTTATATGCTTTCACGCTTATTTTAATGTAAATTATTTATTCAGAGTCAGGGAAAAGAAAAAAAAAAATTAAAAAGTTAGTAAGCATTTTTTTAAAGGTTGAGTGCTTGAATCTCATTAAGTTTCTTAAATTTAAGGATTTTCATCTTAGTTTATGCATAAAAATATACACGTTCAAGATAAACAATTATTGTTTTGTGGTTCAGTTAATTAGAAATTTTTTAAATGACGAAATTCAGAAAAAAAAAACTTTAAATGACTTATTAAATAACCTATCAATAAGTTTATATGATTTTCACGCGGAACAAACATCATTGCTTTACATTTTCCTTTACAAGTAGCAATATTAGTTACGAGATTTTTCATTACAACGGACCATCTGGAACGATTTTAAAAAAAAAAGCGAAATGTGTCGTAAGAATAAGTTAAATTCATATGCATAGAAAATATTACATTTTAAAATGTCTTAGGAGAATTACACAAGTTTTTATTTAATGTAGAAACTTTCGTAATGACATTTATGACTATCAGAAAATAACTAATTTCTTAAACCATGATAAACTTTAATGAGAGTGGTTTATTTGATTTCTTCTGTAATAATAATAGTGTATTTACTGATCTGTAAACTACTTCAACAAAATTTTCAGAGTTTCTCCGCTCGGCACTGTCGTAATTTAAACGTAAAGATGTCTCTTAAAAACTGTGGTCAAAAGTGATTGAGTTTATGAGCTATGCAACCAGACATTCCCGATGGGCCTGCATAAAAATACTTTAAAATGGTAGAAAATTGCGTTTCGAACTTGCTTTTTGTCGCTGTTTTTTCCTAATTTCGTATTTGTTGTGTTTTCCAACATACTCACAATTTTTCAAACACGCATGCAGATCTCATTTTTACGCACTTTTACTTAGATTCAGGGTACTTACGTATTAACGCCACCGAGGCTACAGATTTGGCAATTTTTAAGTGCCACCAAATTTGGCAGTTTTTGTACTTACGTATTAACGCCAATTTGGCGGTTTTTAAGTGCCGCCAATTTGGCGGTTTTTAAGTGCCGCCAACGCCACCGCAGCTACAGATTTGGCGGTTTTTGTACTTACGTATTAACGCCAATTTGGCGGGTTTTGTAAACAAGATTGCTCTTTATTGGCGCATTACCGCCAATCTGTAGCCTCGGTGGCGTTAATACGTAAGTACCAGATTCAGTTGTTTTATGTTTCTAACGATGGAATTTTGTTATCATTTTTTCACTCAATTCCTGATGAGCTAATTTGAAGTTTTGCACATTTTTGTGTTCGATGGCAATGTACCGTTTTCCTATATTCAGAACTAAGTTATCAGCTTATCGATTAGTTTATTTAAATTTTGATATAATATGGTGCTGACACCTGATAGTGAATTTGAAAAATTTCATTTCAAAATTACATAATATATAATGATAATGAATTACAAATTAACCCCTGAAAATTGAAAAATAATAGAATAAAAATTATGTTTTAATACAAAAAAAGTGCGTTTTTAAAAATCGCTTTTATTATATTTACTTTCATTTCACATTCTACAATCGATATAAAAAATTAGTTTTTTATATAAAAGCGAGGAGTATTGAAATATGGCGATTAATTTATTTATCATACACCTCTGTTAAAGACAGTTCAAAATTAATTTATATAAAGATAAGTCTTTGTTGGCTCACAACAATAATAACATCAATAGTGAGGTACCAATCATCAGCTTCTACCGACAATCGCCAATACGTGATTTGGAAATCCTTTATGCCCAGATCACCCTTACACCCTGTTACCCTGCCGTATGTTAAAGTGATGCTTTTAAAATTGTGTTAAAAATCCCTATCTCTCAATGCACAAAAAAATAGCAAAATATTACAACAGCGTTGTTCGTCACATTATATATTTCCAAACCCTTTTTAAAGGATTAGGTAAACAATAATCCCTTAAATACATCGGAGACCAATTATGAAACATATTTTTAGCTTCCTCTAAAAAGAGGCATTCAAGTAATATACCTCATACATAAAAATGAGCTACGTTATTATTAGTAAACTAATCCTTAACATAAAATATATATTAATAGTAAAAATAAAAATTTCAGCAAGGAAATGTAAGCTAAGAACAAAAATATTCTGAAGGAAAAGATTTATGTAGATTAAAACATCCAAAAAATATATTGCGTATTTTTCCCAGAGGTCTCCATTAATTCTATTGACTTTAGAAGTCAATGCTGTAGAATAAAATAATAACTATTATAAATAATAGCGAGTATTATTATAATAAAAAATTATGAAATAAGGAAACAAAAATTGTCTCTAAATTTTATTTTAAATATTATTAAAATCTGCGATACTTATTTAAACTAATTTTCATAAACTGCATTATAATAATATCTGGAGAACTATCCAACGTTTGATTCCTAATACAAAGGAAAGAAATAATAATTACTAACAAATAATAATTTGTCGTTACGTTCATCAAGTGTGCAGTCTACAGCATTCCTTTCCCTACAGATAATACTGAAAAAGATTTCCATTTCATTTTACGCATTCCATCACATTGTCTGAATTTTATTGTTTATATAATTTGAAGATTTAAAGCACGAAAGTTAATTATTTCTGAATATATTAGATTGAATTATAATTTTTTTAGCAGGAATGGTATTTTGCTTGTAAGGCTATATAAATTGTTAATAATTACGTGATTATAAACAAAATAATCATCAGAACTTTCGCAATGATTCCATTTTTTTCTTTCTTATTCAATTCAGTATCTCCAATATATTATCTTAGCAGATGGCAAAAATGTATATTTGGTACTTTTTGACTTGGATAAGTAAAAACGAATAATAAGGAACCCGTTTCGCTTTCATGATTTGCATGCTCTGTAGAGCTGGCCGAAAGCTTCTTTCTAAACGCATGCAACAACTTTTAACACAGACAACTTATACTTCATATAGTTTTGTTTATTAGAGGTTTTTTGATGTCGTGTATTGCTTTTTGTCAACCCACTGGAAGCTGAAACTTCCAGACGCTTGCGGCACCTCACAGCTTTGACAAAAAAGTTTAAAAAATTATTGTGAGCTATTGGCACCGAAAGCAACTTTCGCACAACGATTCGAATTGAATTTAGAAAATTTTTCCGGCCTCCCTAATGCTGAACCCTTTCCAAGCAAGCTCATCTATATAGACACGCCTTCCTCATCCGACCATATTGTATAGCAACGGATTCGGAAACAATCCGAGCTTCTGCACATGGCCCGGGTGGAGTTATCTTCATCAAAATGGGGGGGGGGGAGTGAAGAATGGAAGGGTGATGTTTACATTTTACTGAGCATGATCTAACAAAGAACTCCGGAAATGCGCTCATATGACTCAATGCCTGACACCCTTTCCGGTGTAAAATAGTCCAAAAGTGGTAGTCTCGGAATCCGTTGCTGAACAGTAGTAGAATAGGCGGAGAGCAACTCAATTAAGTTTTGGTATTCACTAAGTCATGAACGTTTTTGACGTATTCCACAATACGTACCAATGCCTCACTTGGTTTCTAGTGGCATGGTTAAATAAAAATTAAACAAATTAGAAGCTAATCGAAATTTTAAAAGAATATTTTTGCAAATGAAATGTATTATAAAGAAGTGTACTGAAATTAGACAACGAAAAATAAAAACTTTCATCATCTGTTGATGTAAAGGAATAAAGCACTTTTGTTCTAAACGAGGTCGTCGACGCCATTCTCAAAACAATTTAATGATTAAATATATAATAATAATAATAATAATAACAAACTCATTAGCACTGATAAATTTAGTAATAAGGAAGCAAAATTTATCAAAAGTCATTTAGGTTAATCTTGGATGATCATATTTTTAAATCTTAGTTTCTGATAAGTTTATTAAACTTATTTTGTTTTATTTATTCCAATTATTAAAATTATCACTAATATATTATTATTATATTCCACAAATATCTACATATTATTTATTTGTTTGCATTTTTATTTAAATACTTTATGCAAAATCAACAATGTTGTCTTCCTTTAAAAATATCCTCCTTTATTTATACTGTCCAATGAAGTTATTTTCGTTCTCTTTAAGGAAACTGCAGATATTTCTTTTGCTTCCACACATTACGAAGTAATTAAAAATGCTTGTGTAAATCAGTTCCATAATTACTTTCTCCGAGAAATCGTCAGAAACCAATTTCAATTTGGGGAGTACAGACTTAATCAATCTTTTTTTACGCTTATTTAGTTGAAAGTGTCTTGCGTTAATGAAAACCAAATAGATGGGTTGGAATAAAATAATGCTTCCAAATAAAATTTATTTTAGGACATTTCCACAAACGTGATCACGACTGAAAGCAAACTATAGACTCTGTTTGTGTTTACAACTTTCCTTTATTTCTTTTAATTTACAGTTATAAAATGCAATGATCCCTTTAAAAAATATTTCTTAGAATTGTTTGCAATTTATGTCAAAGAATGTTCATTATTTGTACAAAAGGATCATAGAAGAGCTCAAAAGATAAATTTTCTTTGAACTTTCAAGGCATGCATCAGATTTTGTTGACAAATTTCAAACAGTCTAAGTTTCTTTTTATAATGATCATTAATGGATGATTTTAAAAGATGGACATTTTTAATTTACTATCTTGAAATTCAAAAATTATAATTTTCTTTCAGTCACTGATGTTAATAAAATACATTGACTGTAGAGAGATAAAGGAAACTGATTTACTACGCAGAAATAAATGAAACTGATTTAATATATAGAGATAAATGAAAATTTTTATATCATTTGGTCTATAAAATCATTGTTAAAGATTTAATGAGGGTATTTTGCAAATATTTTGCTCCAAATTACAATTAGAATTTCATTTAAAATAATTTTGATAACAACTTTTGCAAATGGCACAATCGTATAGATCTATTTGTGGTGTCAAGAGTCTGATGACAAAATTCATTTATCTAGCGCGATGCGATTTTCACATACATATTCACAAGCATATGGACAGATATTGAGACTGACAATCTACCCATGGACATATTTAATCCAAAATTAGACACATAATTTTGGTATCAAAATGATATACTAAAAATTCTCTCATCATATTATTTGTTTCGATTCAATGCGTTCATATAAACAAACAGATAGACCAACAGACTGACAACCCTTTGATTCAAATATTAATATAGATCTAATTTTCCAGTGCTAAAGCCATATACCAAATTTAACGTATCTTGCTTGTTGTGTTTTTGAATTATCGTTTACATATGCACACGGACGGATAGATTTAACCCAAAATTTGATTCAGACCTACAATTTAGGCGCAAAGACTATATAAGAAATTCCATTTAGCTCTTTCAATATTTCATTTGCACCGCATACAGACAGACATAATGCCAAGTAGATCTAAAACGTTTTGATTTAACAATATCTTGAATAATTTCGCTTTGTATAACGAGAAAGTAATAAAGGCCGCTAGAGTTAATAATAAAAATAAACAGAAATTCTCGTTAATGAACGAACTAACGAAGAATTCTGGCAGTAGCGTTCAAATGTAGCAACCGGAATCCATTTCACTATTAAATTTAAATTAAAGAAAACCTCGTGCACTTTTTCTTTAATTGCTGCGCATAAAAATGGCAAGGACCACAAAGCGGTCCGTGCAGAATTCCATCAAATTTCCAGCCGACTTCCTGACAATAAGTGGGAGGGGATCACTAATCACTTTCTGGTAACTGGAAGGAGGGCGGCCAGCTTCCGTTAACTTTGGCTTCTTAATGAGGATTCCAAAAGCTTTAAAAGAGATCATTAAAACAAGTGGAAGCCAGGATCGATTCAGGAGAAGGGAATGGCGGTCCAAATTAATGACGAATTAATGCCGCCGAGGCCCATACTTAGTTAACTTTTCCGCGAGTGTGCGCGCTGTCGCTGCCTCTGCAAGCAGTCATGGATATCGCTGCTGTCATTAGGTGGCTGGCCTCCATTTATTTATGAGGAAATGAGGAAACAGCGTGCCGGAGGATTTGGCTGCTAATAGAGTGATCTTCTGGAGAAAGGGACTTTTCAACTTATTTATGGTCATGGAATCGTTAGGAATATCAAATAATAAATTAGCTGCAGAGCTCTATGCAATAAAAAAAAAATAAAAGTTGAAATTAGGTTTAGAAGACTTTCTTGGAAGACGAGTATATGGAACGAACTCGAGAAAGTGAGTAGAATTAAGTGTAAAATATTTTTAAGAAGGTGAAAAAAGGTTAGCATGCACTGCAATACAAAACAAGGAAGTAAAATTAAATTTGATTGGGGAAATACTCATCGTTCTGAGATTTTGGGGATAGAACAACAAAAATTTTGTAAACAGCATGCCGGATGATTTGACTATCTTGAGAAAAGGATTTTTCAAGTTATTTGTAGAAAAGAAATCGTTGGGATACAGAAATATAAATTAGCCGACGAGAGCTCTAATTATGCACTAAAGGGGGAAAAAATAAAAGTGTGAAATTAGGTTTAAGACTTTTCTTGAAGACGATAGATGGAACGAACCTGAGAAAGCCGAGTAGAATTATTGTAAAATATTTTAAGAAGGTGAAAAGGTTAGCATGCACTGCAACAAAACAAGAAGTAAAATTAAATTTGATTTTGATTGAGTTAGTTCTGAGATTTTTTTGGGGAAATAAAAACATAAAATTTTGGCAAAACAGTACGCCGGAGGATTTGGCTGTAATAGAGTGATCTCTGGAGAAAGGGACCTTTCAACATTTATGTTGGAATCAAGGAATACTGGAATAATAATAAATTAGTTCGCCGAGATTTAATTATGCAACAAAGGGGGAAAATAAAAATGGTGAAATTAGGGTTTAGAAGACTTTTTGGAAGACGTAGTTAGCATGAACGAACTCGAGAAAGCTGAGTAGAAATTATAAAATATTTTAAGAAGGTGAAAGAAGTTAGCATGCACTGCACACAAACAAGGAAGAAAATGATTGGTGGATTTAGTTTTCTGAGATTGTGGGGAATGAACATAAAAATTTTGCGTAAACAGCATGCGGATGATTTGATTATCGTCTCTTGGAGAAAAGGATTTGTTATTTGTAGAAACGAAATCTTGGGGATACAGGAAATAATAAATTAAGCCTGCCGAGAGCTCTAATTATGCAATAAAGGGGGAAAAAAATAAAAGTGTGAAATTAGGGTTTAGAAGACTTTTCTTGGAAGATAGTGTAGTATGGAACGAACTCGAGAAAGCTGAGTAGAATTATGTAAAATATTTAGTTATGAAAAAGGTTAAGTAGCACTGCATCAAAAAACAGGAAGTAAAATTAAATTTGATTGGTGGATTTCAGTTGTTCTGAGATTTTTGAAAGAACAACATCAAATTTTGCAAACAGCACCGGATGGTTTGATCTGACTAGTCTACTGGATAAAAGGATTTTTTCAAGTTATTTGTAGAAACGAAATCGTTGATACAGGAAATTATAAATTATGCTTAATTCTAATTATGCAATAAAGGGGGAAAATAAAAGTGTGAAATTAGGTTTAGAAGATTTCTCTTGAGACGTTGTTAGCATGGAACGAACCTGAGAAAGCTGAGTAGAATTATGTGAAAATATTTTAAGAAGGTGAAAAAAGGTTACATGCACTAACTACAAAAACAAGGAAGTAAAATTAAATTTGATTGGTGGATTTTGAATTGTTCTGAGATTTTGGGGAAATAAGATAAAATTTTTGCGAAAAAGTATCTGGATGATTTGATTCGACTAGTCTCTTGAGAAAAGGATTTTCAGTTATTTGTAGAAACGAAATTGGGGATACTCAATAAATTAGCTGCCGAGAGCCTAATTATAATAAAGGGGAAAAAAATAAAAGAAATTAGGTTTAGAAGACTTTTCTTGGAAGACGAAGCAGTATGGAACGAACTCGAGAAAGCTGAGTAGGAATTATGTGTAAAATATTTGAAGGTCGAAAAGGTTAGTAAGCACCGCAAACAAAACAAGGAAGGAAATTAATTGATTGAGATTTCAGTTTTCGAAGGGGAAATAGAACAACATAAAATTTTGCGTAAACAGCATGCTGAGGATTTGATTTGATCTGTCTCTCTTGGAGAAAGGATTTTCAAGTTATTTGTAGAAAAGAAATCGTTGATACAGGAAATTATAAATTAGCCGACGAGAGTCTCTAATTATCAAGGGAAAAAATAAAAGTGTGAAAATTAGGTTTAGTGACTTTCTTCGAAGACGTAGTTAGCATAGAATGAACCTGAGAAAGTTATAGAATCTATGTGTAAAATATTTTAAGAAGGTGAAAAGGTTCGCATGCACCGTGTTACAAAACAAGGAAGTAAAATTAAATTTGATTGGTGGATTTCAGTTATTCTGAGATTCGGGGAAATAGAACACACTATAAAATTTATGTAAAAGTCGATACTTGATTCATTCTCGTCTCTTTGGAGAAAAGGATTTTCGTTATTTGTGTAGAACGAAACGTTGGGGATACAGGAAATTATAAGACGACAAATAATGAAGTGAGAAAATAAAAAAAAAATGAAAAGGAAACCAGGTTTGGAGGACCTTTCTTGGAAGATGTAATTAGTTTGAAACAAGTTCAAGAAAGTAGAATTACGCGTAGAGCAATTTTAAGAAGGCTAAGAAAAGTTACCATGCTTTACATTATAAAAATATAAAATAAGGAAGTAAAATTAAATTATATAGATTTTAACTGTTTTTTCTTACTTTTTATTCGAAAGAAAAAAGCTTAGAAAAGATAATAACATGCAAGAATTCTAATTGACTAACAAATTGAATTTTTTTAGAAAATGAATTCCATTATGGAAAATGGACATGGACTGGGATAACAAATATGTAGTCTAGACCTATAATTATGTAAAAAGAAAATAAAGAATAAATGTGTAAAATAAGCACAGACCTTGTTGTAAGAAATAGTTGTGTTTGAACTTTGAGAAGTTGAGTTATCAGAATATTTTTATGGAAATTGAAAAGAAGGTGATTATAAGGAGAGGCCAAATGGTGAATTAAAATCAATTTGTCATTAATTTTTAATGGCTGATTCTGATTTTATTTGAAAGAACGTATAACGAGAAACATGTGGATAAATTAGATAATTATGTAACATCGTAACACAAACCATTTTGCAAGAAGATGAATGAGCATACATGGTATGTAACAAAGTATGGCCAACATGTAAGGAAGAGAAAAAGGAAGTTGCTAGAAAATTTTCTTACTAATGAAGTGATCACACCTGGGGTCACCACGAGTAGATGGATGTGAAACCGCCGGATAAGGGTTCTCGTCCTGGTGTGGATACAGTAAAGGGGATTGAATCTATCCTCCAGTAATAGTACGTACCACCTTCGGGAGGGGATGGGCCGTGACCGGTGGTGGCTACTATGACTACTCTGGACTCAATACTCAAGCTATTGCAGCGGCTGTCATTCAGTTTTAACCGGATGCTACAGCAGGGCGAAGTGATTCAGCTTATGATTACCCAACTAATGGAGTGATTTTCGCGAAAAAATACTTTTCATTGAATTTATCGTCATGAAATTTATTGGAATATTTGAACTAACTCATTTCCTTTCGACAAATCAACTTTTCTTGGGAAGTTTAAAGTTAGTTTTAGCAAGATATTTTTTTTGTATGGATAGTTGGTTTGAAATATGCTGAAGAATGTTAAGCACAAACAGAAAAATTAGGCAAACACACAGTCACATCAGTCACTAAAAAAGATATTGTAAACAACACTTTATGAAATAATATAAAAATCGAAATTCATTTTGCAAGAATTTTTACAAGATTCGTTAAAAATTTATTTATTAAATCATTATTTCAATAATTCATTATTCTACATTGTGGATGGATTTTAACTGTTATTCATACTTCATTCCAAAGAAATGTAGTTTTTGTTCATCATTGTCAGTATTGTAATGCAGTATGTATTTTGTATTTGGCACAATAATTCAATCACTGATCATTGGATGGGTAAATTAAATTCTCATAACTGTGAATATCAATCAGAACTAATAGCTATCAAAGAGGCCTGTAAAGAAGCAAACAATAATACTCTACCAACTATAATTTAGACGGACAGTGAATCTAGCCTTCATTCTATTTCTTGCAATAAAACGAAAAGTCCAATAGCAATATTCAAGAAATTCTGCTAACTTCATCTTCTATTAAATAATCATG
>BGPR01008471.1:41610-63490 GCA_013235015.1 Araneus ventricosus | reverse complement strand
GAAACGTATAAACGGTGCTTTACTGAAATTAAAATCTTTCAGCAGTAAAACTCAGTGAAAACTATGAACATGTCAGGTTTCAGAAGTTTTTAAGCTTGGTAATGGATTTACTTTTCCCAACATTCAAAGAACCGGTCTTCAGAATACCCGTTATTTTCATCGGAAACTTACACTATTGTGACGTATTCGACAGTGTCGAACAAATGGTAGCAAGTCAAACAGCCATACTAACATGAATCTCAGGAATTTAATTGATAGGAAATAAAATATTTACAATACATGACTTGTACATTTCTTGACTATTGGAGGATAATTAAGTAATTCGGTCTCGATTAGTTAGAATAGAAAGTTCTATTAGTCTTCGGAGAGTCTGGTTCTAGGATGGAAAGAGACTAGAATTTGATCCGCTGCCCGGAGTTGTAGACGGAATCAGTTCTATCTTGAGAACGCCCAACAAGAGGAAGACGAGAGAGTTCAGTATAAGTCTCTAGACTTCCAAATAGCACGACTTCGGTGCGATAACTTATGATCTACGATCAGTTTAGTAAAATACACTTCTTTTCCTCCAGGAGAGCGAGGCTCTATTCGGAGAAATAGTTCCCGAGAAGTACAACGGTACTTCTCAAAACCTTGCGTGATTTTGCTGTCACGGCTTCGCAAAACAGAGCTAATGCTCTAACAGATGAGATTTAATCTCATCTAAATTATCTTCTTCACTCTCGGATCAAGAATCCGAAAAATGAGTCTTCTCTAATAATTTCTCTCGTTCCCCGAGATGGGGGTCTCTCTCTTCTTGTTACGTTTCCCCCCGATTTTCCGTTGATAGGTTGAGGAGGGTAAGGAGATCCGTATGATGGCTTGTCATTCGCTCTCGCCTGTGGAGACCTAAAGTCCATGACCTGCCCCTTTTTGGATCAGCTGATCCGCTACCATCATTCTGGTGATTTTTCAATCGCCAACCTAGGGCGTGACAACCCGACAGTTTTATAGTCTGGTTTTAGCATTTTGTCGTCTCTTTGACGCCGTCCAATTGTAAGAATCTGTATTTCGCAGGGAAGCTGTATAGTTCAAGTGGGGGGTCTTAGACCCCACGCAGACCGACCACACGGGTGCTTTTAGTAGCGTCTTTCTTTGGGAATTATATGATTTTCTGAATTCTCACACTATTTATTCTTTAGATCTGTGCCGTTAGAAATAGATTTTTTTAGTGAAATATAGTTAAATATATTTATATGTTTATTAAATGATAACTCCTTCGTTTTGAAAGATTTGAAAAATCCTTGCCCAGGATATCATGTAGAAGCAAAGGTTCAGCGTAGATTAATGTCCAGTTTCGAAGCAACATAAGGACTGCATACCTCAGTACTGACAGACCTCGTAATTTTGAACCGCAGTCAGATGATGAAGACCCTGGAACCAAACATCTGTACCACACCAGCGGGAGGACGTTTGATTTCCTATGTAGCATTTAACGTGCAACAGGCCTACATACACTGCGGGCCTTCAGTTGAATTAGATTTTCAGCCTGGAACCCTCCGGCCTCGTAGCCGAGACCTTACCACTATACCACCGCGGCTCCGCAGAAGCATAGCATTTCCCACCATCAAAAATAAACGATTACCTTCGAAATTGCGAATTATGGGTAATTTTGTTTTATATGCTCTGTGTCGACATATTTTTTGCAACTAACGTGCCACTCCATTTAATAATTTATATCTTTCAGCAATAGAATTCAATGACAATTATAAGCATTTCAGGTTTCAGAAGTTTTAGTCTGGATAATGGATTTACTTCGCAAAAGACCGAAGAATTTATCTTCAGAAAATCCGATTTATCTCATAGAAAACGTACTCTTAATTATAGGAACGATAATGAGAAATCAAAGTCTGGTTTATATACTGAATCATCTCACACGTTCTTTTAAGAGGTTCTAGAAAATATACATATAATATAATTCCAAAACAAAAATAATATAATCCGGTCGTTCCAAAAATCCAATACAAAAATAAAATAGTTTTATAAATCACACTTAAGGTATGAGATATTCAATATTATAACGTAATTTTATTTTTCTTCTATGAATGTCATATAATTTTGCAATATTTCTAGTTCTCTGTATAACGAATATTTATAAATAATTGAGAAACTTATTAATAAGCATCATCGCTATGTTAAAATAAAATACTACTAGAAGTTAATCATTATTTGTGTGGTTATTTAAATATAATATAGCATGTTTATTAAAACTAGTTAATACGAAATCATAAAATTTCACTAAAGACTTATTTGTTATTTTTATTATTTCACACTTTCTCTGACACATTTGCATGCTGTTTAGTATCAATGAAATCTCTATTTTACAATAGATGATTAAATTAAATTTATTATTTAAAGAAACATGCACTTCAGCCAGAAAAAAATAGATACTAATTAGATACAAGCATTTTACAATTAAAGAAAGGCAGATTACAAAAAATAAATATTTAACACTTACCCATGCAGTCGTCCATACTTTTTGTACCGCTCTTCATCAACTTCGTGAATGGGCTAAGAAGAGAAAAAAATTCACCTGATCAAAACTCTGAGCAATAAAATGACTTTTCCTTTTATGTATTCCACCAATGACGACTCATTTTCTGAAAATCCACGCAAGTGAAGTATTTAAGTTTAGAAAATCACAGCAATAAATATTTATTTCATTGTCCTGATAATTGTTTATCTTTATACATAAAATTATAATTAAATATCCTCTGCGTTTCTCAGTATTCACAAAATAGCAATTATGCAGTAAGAACTGCAAAGTTATTCAAAATATATTAAAAAAAGAGTTAAATTTAACAACAGAATTTTTAAAACAGACACAGAAACTCTTTGAATAAATTACAAAATAAATGATCGTAATTATTTACACAAAATCACAGTTTTATGTACAATTAAATGTTCTGTAGCGCCATCTTTTGCCGAAAATCCAATTCTAGTACAGCATCTGCGCCTCCCATAAGAAAGATGTTATATTTCAATGATAACAGCCGACTTACAGCAAAGGGATGAAATATTTCAAATAGCAAGTAAACTATATGGATATTATAAACACAACACACATGTTTACTTACTCTCTTAGTATAAGCATAGACGGAGCCTAGGAAGGGAATGGGCTTGACGAAAGGTACATTTCTTTTGGACCAATAATCGAAATTTCGTGTTGAGTACCTGGAACGACAAAAAGAATAAATAATGTGGAATAAATTAACTTTGAAACAAAAATTCTTTTTTTACAGCTCCTATGACATTTATTTCAGTTTCTCCTTCTAGATTAATGCATCTAATTGTAATATTTTGGCAGCATTTTTCATCAAAAATTATAATTTGATGTAACGTTGAAATAAAAATTTTTACTGTAAAAATATTATAAAAATAAATAAAAATATTATACATTATAAAAAAATATTATAAATACTATAAAAATATTATACATTATAAAAAATATTATAACTACTATAAAAATATTACAAATTTCACAAAAATGATACTGTTGAAAATTTATAAAGAAGATGGTTCCTTTCAAAACCAAAGTTGAATTATTAAATTTGTTCGTACAATTTAACTTAGCTTTTTTTCAGATTAAAAAGACCAATCTACTAATTAGAGAAATAATAACAAAATCACGGCATTTTAAAATAAGATTTTTAAAAAGTTATGCTTAAAACGTGATATGGCCGCCAAATTAAAATTTTTTCAATATATAACTCGCCAAATTAGATATCATATAAAACAGACTGAAAACCTAACTGTTGCCGGCCATACCGAAAATTGCAGTACGTATCACGAACATAGTGTCTGGCTAATTTTTAAGATAAAATTGTAAATCGACACTCCACACTCCACTGAATATAAAATAGATTATAATCTATACTTTAAGACAAAAGGATAAACTTAGAATATTCTTAGAATGTCAAAGATTATAGAAATCTGCAAATATATGTCTATCTTACTTCAACATCTCATTAAAATTTAAGATCCTAAAAAGCTTTTAAACCTTACCATATACGAATAATTAATAATACATCAATCTGCTTTTTGCATAAAAAAGAAAGCCTGGCTATTTATTCATGCAAAATTCTGCACAATTTCAATGGAAATAAAGATTACTGCTGCGAACTTCCTCACAAAAAAGTAAGAGAGGTCGGTCCATAGGAGCCTGTGAGTGCCTGGCCAGAAGGGGGAGGACTCTCCTTGAACCTTTAACCTTTCTTGTAAGCTGACTTCTTGCTTTAAGCTAGGAAGTCAGCTCCCTCAGCGACGCTCCAGCGTAAGGTGTCATCCTTTTTCAGGACACAGTTGGACTCGTAAGTAAAATCTCAAGTGACCTGGTCTCATTGAAACAGGTACACGTATAAGGAGATGAAAGTAGGGAACTCGGTTCACTCTGCGACCCTCTAATGTAAGGTGCCAACTTTTTCTGACCACAGGGCATGGTTAGAGAATTTTGAAGTAAAGGTCTCAAGTGGTCTGTTCCTTTAGAGACAGATTCACCTATAGTGAGACGAGGGGTGAACACCTCCAAATTGAGGTCCAACTATTATATAAATGATATGATGAGTTTGTAGTGCTTGATGAGGGCATGATATCCTATATCTAACATCCAGAGGTGACGCCAGAGGGAGGACCGGGGGCCAGGCCCCACCCCCGTCGAGGAAAATTTTTGTACGTGGTATTCAACTGTAGTTGATAAATAATAATCTGGCGAAAATTTGAGACCAATTTTATTACACTCGTCCCCCCGTACAGAAGGTGGTGCCCAACTGTCGGGGAAACCATGTCCCCCTGTCGGGCAAATCGGGCAAACTAGTGCTATTTCTGCTAACATCATCTCAATGTCAACAAGAAAATAAAACGTTTTGAATGTCAAACAGCGAGTCGTCTCATCATTGCCTTTAGAGATAAGTAAACTCTCATTTACAATATACATAAGTTAAGAAATCAGTTTTCTCCTGATAAGCTTATGTAAATAGATTTTACACAATTACATTTAGAGAAATATACGGGGCTTCACCATGCTTAACTTTTATTTCTTCAAATAAATCTTGAACAATATACAAAAAAGTGGGTTTTATAGAAATAGGCGAAGTAAATAATGTTATCGATAAAGAAAGTTATTCTTACCAATAGAAAAGTAAGGTGCTTGTGATAACTAGAACACCTGCTATTAAAGGTCCAGATATGGAAGTTACATCTAACATTTCGGAAACATTCTAAATAGTACTTCCTTCAAGAGTTTGATTTTAAATCATTGCAACAAATCAATTCTCAAAGTGCGATCTCTTTAACAGGATTATCATATCAAAGGTTCATTTACTTTTCCTAAGGTTCATTCCTTTGTCTGTTGAAACTTTGATTATGCTCATAAAACCCAAATAGCAAACGCCTATATATAAGTTCTCTTTCACTCTGAAAAAAAAAGAATTTTGATTAGATTCGTCGTATAACTAAGACTTTGCTTAAAATCAAACATAGATATAATATACTCATAGACAGTTTTGGAAACTCGCAATAAACTTATGTGTATTGGAACACACACCTGTCTCTATCTTGTCTGAGTCACGTAATTAAGGTCAAGAGTTTTCAAAACTGATGTGAAGCAAAGATCCGTTATCCCCGAAAGAACGCGAACGTGCATTCCCTTTCTTGATAGCTAAGACATGAAGATTCTGCTCATGCAAGCCTAAAAACATCATCATGTTTAACACATTCGCTGCAAAGACTCCCGCCTTTGATCCGGATATTGCAAATAATTAGGTGAACCGTTCTCTACTGTCTCTTAACTATAGTAGAGCAGGGGTCATATAATTAGATAGTAGATGTGAATCATGCGTGAGTCACAGCGGCAGCCGACGTATTAAAAAATCATGGATTCAACTGCCGTCATGTTGAATCCTCTGTTATTCGCAACCATTTTCATCTTTAAATAGCCGTCATATATTTCGGGAATATAAAATCTGTTCTATGATTTTTTCTCCGATTTCAATAAATTTTCTTTCTATTTATAATATCTAGCCCTTTTGAGAAAGAAAATGAGTGTTCTGTAAGAAAAATTCAAATTGTGATGCTTTAAAAACAGTTAATAGTTGAAGATTGTATGCGTAATTATTAGATATTACGACTGACGGCGGATTAAAAAAAATGGATATTCTGAAGTTATATTGACATCTTTCCTAATTTTTGCTTGCAGTTATTAAGGATATTGCAGTCACTTCCTTTTTGTGCCTCCTGAGTTATATTGATTCGATTTAGAAGGTCTGTATAAACGACTTTGGGTATTTCCAAAAAGCCCTTAAAGAGGGCAGGTATTAAGTATAGAAGCTAATACCGACCAGGTCTCTAATTATCAATAAAATTATTTTGGAAAGCTTCCCTTTTAACCCGTAATATTTTTTAACATATAATGAACTATTTGCACTGAGTGGCAACTTTTGCGCAGTGAGCGCAGCGATGAATGATTAAATGGAGCGCATGGATTAGATTATCCAAAATCTCAGAAACCTGGCAAACAGTGGCGGTTCGTCCATTAGGGCTGCAGAGCTGCAATCCCCCTGAAATTATTTTAAAAGCTTGTATTTTCTTATTGTATTCTAATTGGCTTACTTTCCTACTTTGAGAGTTCAACGAAAATGGCAAAAAAGTAATAATAAACGAAAAAGGAAGACAGAAAATCAATCAAGAATAAAGAGACAGACAGGCCAGAGCTGCAGAGAATTTTGCCGTCCCAAATACCGAATTCCCGGAGAAAAAAGCAACCCTTTCTCCTCTTGAAATTAGATTCCCTTGAGCTGCAATTTTCCAAGCTGTCGATTGGCGGGACTTTCTCATTTGGCGTTTTTTAGCTTTTTCTCAGTAGTTCAGTCATTGAGTAGTTTTTTAAATCAAATTCTGGATTGCTCCTTTATGTTTTTGGGGTGCTGATTACGAATATGAGGTTTGCCACTAAAACTTTTGTTGGAATTTTAATTTCAGCAAAAAACTTGGATTTTTTTCAGACTTTGTTTATAACTCAAAAACTATTAATTTTTAGTATATTATCATTATATACCAAAATAATCAGCACAAAATTTCCTACAACTTAGATCTATACAACTATTGCAGCACTGCTTGTTTCTAAACAGACGAAGCTGCCACTGCTGGCAACTAATCTTCTTTGGAACCTGAAGATTTTGATCTAAATCTAAATGTTAGTGGTTTGGGCTACTTTTTAAAAACCTTTTGGGCTAAAGTTTCTTCCCCACGGTGGTTGGACCCTTGACCACCATCTTACTATGGCTAGTGAAATTACCATACGGCCACTTTTTTTTAATTTCTGAAAAAACGCTTTTTTCGGCACTCCCTAATAAGTAAGAACAATGACTGCACGAAAGCAAAGGTTGAACGAGATACGTGTGCTAAGGAGAGACGAATAATGTGGGAATTCAAGAAAGAGGTCACATCGAGATGAAACGGAGAACGTAATTTTCTTCCCCAAATTAGAAAACAAGCTTCCTTTCTCCTTCACTGTGACGCAATCGTCAATTGTGAACACTGTTACAACCGGTTTTTTACCAAGATATTCTTAAACCTCTTGACGTCATCGAAATACACCCTACTGCATCAGCTTTTAACTGGAAGATCTTTGAATCGGAAAATGACTCTTGAAATGTAACATATTCTAATGCTGGAATTACCAAAATATTATGAGCGATCTGGTTTTCGACCAAGATATTTCCAAATGTTTTGAACGACATCGATGCCCTAAGCATAACCTTTAACTGGACGATATTTGAGTCGGAGAATGACTCTTAAAATGTAACATATTCTATTGCTGGAATTACCAAAATATTATAAGCGATCTGGTTTTCGACCAAGATATTTCCATATGTTTTGAACGACATCGACGCCCTAAGCATAACCTTTAACTGGACGATATTTGAGTCGGAGAATAACTCTTATAAAGTAATATATTCTAATGCTGAAATTGGCAAAAAATTATGAAAATATTATAGTCTGCGACATCTTATACATTTTCAAATTTGTCTGAATTATTTTAGTTAAATAAAAATATTTCACCTTATTTTTCTACCCGATCAAAACTAGAGGTTTAAAAATTGTTGGCCTCGACTAATTTTAGATCCAACAATTTATTGAGATTAAACCATTTAGATCCAATTTACGGGCCTGGTTCACCTTGCCTAGTCGGCCCAAAAGACATCATATCTACCCTAGTATATAAGATTTGCTTATAGATTTGGATAGTTTACCATGTGAACATTTTTGAATAGAAGATAAATAATGAAAGTTAAATGTTTTAAAAAACATGCTTTTATTTTTGTATTAAAATCTTGAAAGCAATATTTGTTATCAAAAATATGAAGGTTTAACGCAAAACAATAAAATGCTGTGGCGGTGATAAAAATATTCTAAGAAGTCTGGAAATTTAATCACATTTATAATACATTTAAATTTTCAATTCATATTTTTGATTTTTTTTTATTTGATGTTCATTCCAGGTTAATTTGCTTAAACGTAGCATTGTTTTCAGCGCCACACGCTTTTATGATTTTGTTTTGATCTCCATACTTTTGATGAAAAAATTACTTTCAATTAAGACATGTTTTTGAAATGATTTCTATTTCTATTTCGTACTACTAATCAGTCTTTAACATATTTCAAAATTCATTACTATAAATATTATGGAACATTGTGTGTGCGCGTGTGTGTATGCGTGTGTAATAAAAATATTTTTTCTCAACCTGATGACACATTGCCTGATGACACATTTTGTATGAAAGCAAAATTTAATTAAAATTCTTCAATTAACTGATAACTATGTTCTGCAAAATTAAATTAGTTCATTCTCTTTGGGTACACTCAATCGCACAAAATTTCAAAATATATTTTATGATAAACTAGGAAAGGATTGAAATATTGATTACAAAATTCCATCTTTACACTTATGAAACAATCCAAGTTGAATAAAGCGTGTAAAAATATTCAGATCTATGTGTCCATTATATTTTATGTTATAATTTAACTAATCTTATCTTTGCTTTCTTCAAATTAACAATAAAGCTGAAATGGTTTCATTCCGAAAATTCTGAATAATTATGAATTCATGCAAATTGAAAATGCGGTTAATATTTAACATCAAAATGCTCTTTATTAACCGATAAGTTTAAGTTCAAAAATTAATAAATAATGAATTTAAGTTTAAAAATTAATAAATAATGAATAAGCAGATGAATATAAGTTTAAAAATTAATAAATTATAAACAAAACAATTTCACTAAATGTATCCCTTAAAAAAATATTATCATCTAACCGACTATAAGATAACAATATGAAGTTATTTTGCTATAAAAATAATTAAATTACGTCTTATTAAATAGAAATAAGGTTATTCATGTTTACAAAATAGTTAGAAATTTCACCTATATTAAAACAAAAAGAGAAAGCAATTAAAACTTTTTCTGCATAAGACATCTCGATAATGTTGCAAAACGCAACATTAAATGCTATTCTGATCAATATTTTATTGAAAACTGAATAGCAATTTTATAAATGAAAGCAAAAGTAACATAAAAATAATATTGATCTTAAAACAAATATACACTGTCACTCATATGCTAGAAATATGACATAAATCTTACTTCCTTGTGATAAGAAATAAAGTAGCTTTCAATGATTTCACTCTCAGAATAACACTGATAATAATAAGCGAGTAGACAGCTGGAAGTTTTTTCCGAACTCTTCACGAAGAAAAGTAGCACTACTCGACTCAGTCTCGGAGGCAACGGCATCCGACGATTGAAACGCCACAGCGTTGATGGCCTTGAATTTGAGGCAAAAGATCGCTTCTTTTCTTATCTTCCTTCTTCTCTGATGATAATAAAAGCGAATGTGTGTAGTGATGTGGGGTGGGTATATATACCTAAAGTGACCATGTGACCCGTTACTATGTAGCCTGTCCCGTTGTCCCCGAGTACAGCTTCGGGAAGCCGAAATGTCCCGTTTTCAGAAACAGAAACCCAAGGTACAATTTCAAAAAAAGGCGCGAAAAGTTTTAAAAAATCAGTCGTAGCCCACGTGAGTTTTCATCCAAGAAATGTGTATATGCTTATTCGTGATAAGGCACAACAGCTAAAGAGATCTGTAAGAGCCCTTTCACGAATACGCATATACACATTTCTGGGATCAAAGCTCACGTGGGCTACGACGGAAACGAGGAGGCGGACAGATTAGCAAAAGAAGCTGCGGAGTCTGATAGAGACCCACTATCTGTTAAGGCTCCGATTTCCTTCCTGAAATCAATCTTCAAGAAAAAATGATGGAGGACTGGCAGTCAGACTGGGAAGATGAAGATACGGGGAGGTCCACATTTAACATCCTGCCAAGAGTCTCGGGAAAAGGGAAGAAATCTTGTTTTTTACAGGACACGGCAAATTTCCCTCGTACTTGAAAAGGTTTAACCTTGCCTCGACAGCAAATTGCCCATGTGGAAACACAAACGGCACTCCTTTGCATTATGCGACAGAGTGCATTCTGACTGCATCCTTCCACATGACTAAACCGGCACAGAAACATGAGCTAATCTGGTTCCGTGACGTCACTTCCAGCAAAGGCTCCCGACTTAAAAATTGAACGATTTCTACATCATCTTAATGATTTTCAATAGCTTTTTCGAATAAATCCATGATCATCTTTCACCTTAAGCCTTTTCCATTACCTACAAGCCGACATGGGGAATTTTTTGCGCCCTCTTCGTCGAAGTGACAGTGCACCTGAACTATTCTCCGCTTCTACACAGAAGAACTTCCACTTTATGGAGAAAAGAACAACCAACAGAACAGACACGCATGTGCTTTAACACTCACATTTTAGTTTGTTTTTGTGGACTTCTTTATTTTATTAGTTTATTTTTCTCTCTTGTTTGTTGATATTGTACACTTCATACTCGTATTTCTTTCCTTTTTATAGTTTTTGTTTGTATGTCGTTTTATATGATACTCCCCTTTGTTTCTTGTATATTATCCCAGATTTTTAGATTTGTATTTTTGTAACCTTTTCCATCTCTCTGCCTTCGCCATTATTTACTAGACAGTTAAGGAGCGTCTTCCGATGTCTCTTCCACTTCATGTCCGCAACACTGTTTAAATAACCAAAAGGTTATAGTCTCAGGGGAATGAAGTGGTGTTCTTTTCTGTAGTGTCTAGTAGAGTTGCGATGACGGAGCATGCATTATACATCTTACACATATACAAGTCGGTCAGAAGCCTGCTAGTTATCACGTTTTTCTGACTCTTTTACACCGCACAAAAGAGACAGAAAGAAATGCTGGTATTGTTTTAACCGAAAGTCGTTGGGCGGAAGTGTTCAAATACTGTTACACCAATAATTTCAATCATACGAACGTTCGTATAACTATTGAATATATTCTATGTCTACCCGGCAATAATGCATCTGTAAGAAGGATCTTTTCGCTTCTGAATAAGTTGTGGACGAGTGAAAAATACAGTTGTAATTCGCAATTCTTAAAGCAATGTAATTTACCAAACTAAATCTTAAGAATTCCTACCAAGAATTTTATTCTTATTTGAAATCAACACCAGATGTACTAAAGGAAAAATTTGTTTTTCATAAATAAACAAGATCACAAAAATATTTATTTTCACATACGCATTCCTGTTCTTTTTATTGATAAATATAAACTGGAGAAATATGCGTTTTCTTGAATACACGTACTATTATTTAAAAATTAGTAGATGTCCCGTTTTTGGAAAAAAATAAGTGGTCACTTTATATATACCCAATGGGTAGGTAAATAGTTTTTGGGTATATACCTGGGTAATTACCCAAAGCCTGGTAAATACCCCAAAACTGGGTATTTTGCAAAAAAAAATGTGAATGGTGATTCAAATTAAAACACTTAAAATGAAAAAATAATTTCTAACATCATTTATTTTGCATAGACAACTCTAATGAAGCGCCTGATTCTTAATTTATTCACATTGCCATTGCTAATTCATATTGCATATGCCTACAAGTCAGAAATTCTTGTTTTGATTTAGAGAAGAGTTAGTCACTCACCTCACATGTATTAATATTACTGTAAATTTCATGCTGAAAATTAAAAATCGGAAAGAAAAAAAAACATGCTTCGAAAATTTGTAATATTAAGGATAAATGTTTCCAATGTAAGTACTGTAATGTTGAGTACAAACATGCCAATGGAAGCAAAATGTAGAAACACATGGAAAATATTTTAAAATCTCTGTTGATTTTAAAAAGATTTTTGAAAGGGATGCATTGTCTTAAACATATTTCCAACCATGATAACTACATCAAACTTGGAGTTTCAAGAAAATTTAGGTATTAATGTTCATTATCCAGATGAACCCCGCCTAGCCTATAAAATGTGTGTGTGTCTAGTAGCATTTTCAAATAATACAACAGTTTCAGCAACAAGAAGTTCACAAACACGTTTAAAAGCTGTAAAAACTGAAACATTTGCCAACTTCTCATCAGAAATGCGTCGTATTGGAAAAATTTAGTATTTATATGTCTTATTTTGGGTTTTAGATTTTTAGATCTTAAAAAATGATGGACTTAACCCAAAGTCAAATAAATGACAATAATAATAATAATAATAATAATAAATTTTTCGCGTCGTGTTTTATTAATAATCCAGTGTTCATCCAGGCCATGCCTTAAGGAAGCTCAGTGTACATGAGATCTTTTCACAAAGGAAAACAATTATTAACTGTAAAATTTTGAATGAGAACAAGATGAATTGAAAAGAGAAGTAATAATTTAAAACTTTTAAGGAGTCTGTCCTCCTACATTAAATCAACCTGTGCAGACCTGAATAACATACATTTATTTAAAAAAAATCAATAAAACATAAACAACAGAACATTGACATCATCCATCACAAATATAAAAACACAAACCAGGATTTTGCTTGAGAAGCCAAGTTTAATATAATGTTGAGTCATTTTGTATGAAATTTAAAGAATTAAGGCATATGCCATTCACCGATACACATGTTTATTTCCAGACTACATATAACATGATCACTTCACTTAAACCTTTTACAACACAGTCCATGTCATAAAACAAAATAAAGTCTAAATAGAAGTTTCACGGCAGTTATTAAATGATCATAATAACAGCAATATCATTCACTAGAAATCTTTCCTGATTAAAGTAACATAATTGTTTCAAATAAATTCAATGTCTTATTCCATGTCATAAAACATAGCGAATGAATTCCACACACATGCAATTAAGAAAAGTTTCATTTCACCATCATATTAAGTATCATACCTTCATACCAAGTAAATACATATACACAAACAGACATTACTAAAGAAAAAACTAGATCATTTTGGCATGAATTACATCTCACACAGTTGCATTAATTTCACCCACCTACAGTTCCACTGTAGTAATAATCTGTACTTACGTGCATAGCATCAGCACATGTATTTACACAATGCAAAACTAATCAATTATTGTAATTCACATACCACTATTTCCATCACCACCAGCATAATTCTTTTTTTTTAGCAAACATAAGGATGCAAGGCCTGAAAAATCACTTTCATAGGTGAGAGCAACCCGTGAAGGTAAAAATGACCATATCGGGCAAACAGGCATTTCTGGACAAAATTTATGAATTTCGCAGGCCGTTTCTTTTGGCCAGTACGCCAGAGCGCATTCCACAAAAATATCCCAACGATGCGATCAGCTCTTTGCATCGGAAGTCAGGGCATTCAAATTTTGATTCAAGTTTTTCCCTTTTAGTACGAGTAAAAAAAACTTTTTCCTACCACGCAGTCTTCACTTCCGAAATCCGCGCTAGCCGTGAGAGGCAAACGGGCCACCCCTCACGACCAGCAAAAGAACCTTCTATTAATTTTTCCCTACATTTTTGACCATTTTTCTGTCGTTCTCACTCTTCACCCGTCTATCTTTCTTCTCAGCCAAATCCGCTCTCCCTCCTACCAACGCCAAGCACCCCTTCACCAAGATCTCCAACCCATGCCATTGGTCAACGAACTACCTTCGTCAGAGAAAGTTCTCGAAGTTTTTTCACGGACGAAGAAAAAGGGGTCAAACACCCCACGCGAAATTCCCAGAAAATCAGAGGGGAAAGGGACCACTGTAAGCATTCCGTCCGGAGATTTAAAAAAAAAAAAAATGGCGAAGGGAAGGAATATATTTTTTTTCAACACTACAAATGTCTGTTTCTTTGATAAATTAACCCAAAATGAATTATAAACAATTGTATCTTTATTTTAGTTTCCATTATCAGCTCTTTATCATTTTAAAACCAAACTCATCATTTTCATTTCCATTTATTTTACTTAAAATAACTCCTTTTTTAAAAAAAAAAGCAGCGAATACATTATTTTTCATTTACTCATTGTAATTAAAAAGGATTGACATTTAAGCCTCGTGTTTTATGTAAGATGCATTATGCAGGGTGTCCCCAAAAAAGTGGAAAAAACATTACATTTATTTCCTTAAATATTGATCCTAGACATATACTTTCAATGACAAAGTTTCATCAAATAAGGTAAGATTTTGTATGAAAGTACTTTGATATTCAAATGGATTGATAATAAAAAGTTACAAAAATTAAATTTCTATGCGGCCCTCGTAGAGCAAAAATGTCAATCAGTAAAATGTTTTTCTTACATTTATCTATTCACATACAAAGTTTCACGCTTATATCTGCAAAACTCACAGCGATATAGGAAAACAAAGTATTTTCACACAAATTCCTACCTTATTGAATGAAACTTTGTAACTGGAAGTTTAGGTGCAATAATTAAGGAAATAAATGCTTGTTCTACTTTTTTGGGACACCTTGTATAGTATAATGTTTGTTTTTTAGGATTAAATTTTTTAGCTCTTATATAATTTAAAAAGTTGTAAAAGGTTTATACATTTCTAGTTTTACTTTTTTTACCTTAGCTTCTGCTGAATATATATTGCATATATATTCGGATAAATATTGTAATATATATTATATAGCAATATCATATTTCATACCAGTGCATGCATTTTACATGAATAGAGTTAACTGAAAAATAAATACCCAGCCTTAAAAATAAATACCCAGGTATTTTAGATCACTAAATGTGTGTGTCTCTTGGCGCTCTACAGGAAAAATCGTTTGACCGAGTACCATATTTGGCGTGTGGAAATGTGCATCTCGGAGAGAATTTTTTGATATTTTAATTAATCGAAAATGAAGTAAAATTTTGGCGTTTTTTCTCAAATAAGTACCAAAAATATTATCGCAACAAAATCGTTTCGCATAAAATGTAAAAAAATATCTTTTTTATTAATACCAGTTTAATTGTCTTGCAATTTTTTCTAGCTAATTTCAGCAAATATTTAAAAATATTTCTATTCGAAATTTGCAAAAATACTTTTCACTGTTGCAATGAAATCTAAACAGTTTTCATTGTCAATAAAATTATTTAACTACGTCTTTCTCTTCTATTGTTTGAAGTTAAGAATAAATATTCCACTTTTATATATTTTCTGGTAAAATTGTAATGAATTTTATTTCTTTTTTACTTAACCAATTTTGTGGAATCTGTAAAGAAAACCCTCTAAGACATTAAGTATATTAGGCAATATATCCGGTAAAATAAACGATTATGGTTGCTATTTTTAAATTATTTTTATCAGCATGTTTTAATCCAACTGACACGCTGTTGGGCATAATATGCGTCTCACCATTTTCATGTTGGAATCAACTGTAATTTTTTCATTAGGAAGTGAAGTTGGAGCTGTCAACGTCAAATTAGTTATTAGATAGGTACAGTCATATGGCTTGACTCCATTAGACACATTCATGCACGCAATTAAAAGAACGTGGCTTGAATTTCAACAAGCACAATTTGAAGATTAAAAATACTTCCTTAAAGGAACCATGAATATAAAATTATGTATAAGAGAATCAAATGAAATTAAACACAGCTAATATTCACGGAGGAAACGCTGGTCTCCAAACGTGATTTTTTTTTAACTGTGTGAAACATCATCCGTATTTGGGGATGGTTTGGGAACTGCTTCAGAAAAGTTTATACTTTGAGAAAAATAGTTAATAAAGATGGTTAATAGTCCATACATTCGGAAGATTCTTTATAAATTTGCGACGCTTGGCGACAGCATTTTGATGAACCGTGTTCTGGCGTCAATTTCAGCATGAATAGCATATTCAGAACGTAAAGCAAGCAAAGTGTTTTATGTAGTGGGTATTTACAGGATTATGTTTATCTGAATCATAGTGAATATTTCTTCAATTATTCATAGAGTTGCCATGCGTCCGTTTATACGGAACTGTAACCGTATTTTAATACTCAGTCTAATATTTGTCCCGTTTCTGTCCCCTTTTCTATCTAAACTGCACCATTATAATTTTAAAATGACTTGCGCCCAATTTTATAATTATGTGAAAGAAGGAAATGATATAATTAAGAAAGTGAGATCAGCTTTAAAGTATGGTTGCGCTAGAAAGGATTCCTCGCATCTCTTTTTATTATTCTACGTGTTCATTTTTTAAGATTGCTAAAACTTTAATGATTTTTTTTATCTCGTAGTAAAATAAGCTATTACATACCCACTTTTTTTCATGTTTTATTTATGCACCTAAACGTCCCGTATAAATGCTTGGCTATTATGTCAACCCTAAAGATTTGCTATCATTCACGTTAACGTTATCCTTATAAATAAATTGAAGGTGATAAAATGTCGCAAGAAAAGAAAGCTGTCAACATTGAAAGGAAAGAATCACTACTTTAGATAATTAATCCCACAAATCCGAAGGGCAAAGGGATTGAATTTGCAAAGTTCCGATTGATAATAAGAACCTTGGCCATCCTCATCTCAGTTATAATGAATTTATTAAGCTTACGCTTTGAGTTATTAAGCTTTAAAGCACATTTAAGAAATCACCTCAGTATCGCCATCTGTTGTGGCCTGGATGAACAATTTGTGTTAGCTGCAGTGTAGCAGGACTATCTTTCCTCTGAGGCAATAACGAATGAATTCGGCTTTTAAAGCTCATTGTGAAAAAGGCATTGACTGTTTGGGCTTGTTGCAGTTCTACAACACCGTGAGATAAAGGGTTTAAAAACAAAAAATATATAATTAATGCGATTATACATCACTGCGCTTTTTAGAGTTAATACAATTTTTGAATTGTAATTTATATCTCACCCCCTGCATTGTGATTTCTGCTTGTCTAAACAATTTGAATTTGTACTTCACCTTTCATATATTTAATATCATAATTTACCTTTTATGTAAATATTATCATAATGTAACTAATATCATAATTTAACCTTTTGTTTAACTAATATCATAATTTTAGAATAATATTGATAATTATGGATAATTGAACGAAATAAATATCTTGAAATTTAATACAGATTGATTTTGATACATATTTTTTGTATTTTAAATAAGCTTGTGGACCATGCTTAATTAAACTACGACATAAAATTTTGACAATAATTACAAAGCAGCATGCTAACATAATGCCTGTGAAATCGGGAAAATTTCTTATTTTTACTCTTTTATTTATTTTTTATCAACTTTTTTTACTTCTATTTCCTCTTTCTTCCTATACAATTTTATTTCATGAATATTTTCCATAACATACCGCTGAGTTTGTAATTTAAAAAATTATTCTTTCAAAAATATAAATGTATGAAACCATTATGATATTAGAAAAGGAAAGAAGCAGAATGCGTTTCATTCACAAAAAACGCCGTATTTTTTCAATTTCAACAGTATGAAAGCACGTAAATGAAATTTATAATTTTTCTCTGCCTTAAGGTAAGGCAAGAAATTTTCAAGGAATGTCTATTTTTCAAATAATAAGACAGCTAAATTTGATCGATTGACTCAAGATGAAAATCATTTTCCTACGTCACGTTTGAAACGGAAGAGAAAAAACCTTCATTTCATACATTAATAAGAAAATTACATGTTAATGCGTCAAAAAGCATACAATTATATGCGTTTAAACTACAAAGGAAATTCGACCAGGAAAATTGTAGCAAGCGATTAAGAATAAACGAAAGGCAAAAGAATTGAATTACTATGCATTATAATTTGAAGTGGAACTTGAATAATACAAACATTTTTTATTTAAATTTGTGTTCAATTGAAACTTTTCTCTTGTTCCTTGAATTTAGTGTTAACATGATGTTAAATATATCAGCAATAATTCTACTTTATTTTGATTAATTAAAATTTATTTCTGAATTTTTTCTTTAGTTAAATACGTCTTTACCCTTCGTGCCGCTATCGTAAAATACATGTGTTTTAACCGTTTAGAGGGCTATTTTTTTCTAGTAGTTTTATAGTAAAATGGCTTTGGGATTAAGATTCATTTAAGAAAAGAAATTCATTTAGAGTATTCGATTATATTATTTTTTTGTTAATTAGTTTTCCTAATTAATAATTAATTATCATATCCAGACACTGCGTTATGGTTTGAGGAAAGAAGCTGGGTCATCTCGGTTTTAATTTCATCGAAAGATTTGGCAAAAACTTATGACAACCTTAAAAAATGCATTTAAAAATTGATGAAGTTTGTGGTGAGTATACATGCCACGGCCTTATGAAGGGTTAAAAACTCTTCGCTCGTGTACTTAACTACGGGGGCTGTATCTTCATTCAAAAAAGCAATAAAAAATGTCTTCATGCTTTAAGAACTTTGAACACCATGGATGTGAATTGAACAATTTATTTTGACTCTGTAGAGGGACGAGACTCATGTTTATAAGGAATGCCGCTGTTGAAGAATTAATTCAATTTCAGGAACCATTTTTATTAGATGCCTAAGTTCCATGACACAGTACATTAAAAGGTACAAGACGCAAGACAGAGAACAACAACACAAGACCACAAGTACACAGAAGAAGAAGAAAGAGAGGCATCATGGGAAAAACCCGGATGGCTATAGTAGCGCCACCTACCATAAAAAGGAGAAGGCAGTGAATTGTAACCGCTACAACTCTGCATTTTACAATTGTATTCAATGTGTTGTGTATTTCTTGCTTATTTATTTTAATTATTAATTTTTATATTATTGAAACCACTTAATTATAATTATATGATTAACTCATTTATCAAAATAACTTATTTTCATTGATTATTTATTGCTTTTTTTTAACACTCTGACTCCTAAGCCGGCTGTAACCGACCATGGAAGTTCTATACTAGTGGGGCGGATTTCGTCCTGTTGTTGTTTCGAAAGAGTGGAGAAGGCAGTTGGGCGAGTGGTCATTAACGAGACAATTAGGGGAGAAATGAGAGATGAAAGGCCTGCCATTCATATCTCCCACCATCCGTAGTGAGGAGAAAAGGGAGAACGGGGCGGACGAATCCATTTCACAGATCAATTAATAAGCAAACCTCCGTATACAACTGTACTCAGATTTTGAGAACTCTTAGTACTCAGAGGGTTAAATCTGTTAAATATTAAAACTAAATATTTTCTGCCCTATTTTGTTTAAAATTGATGATAACTGTAGCTCTAATCATTTTTAGATCGAATCTCATTTAATTGAAATCATTTTTAAAATGTCGGTTCGGCTTCTCTAGCTTTTCATTTCGATTTTCATCAGAGTTTTTTTTTATTCTGATTAACTACTCTCTCTGCAGAAGATTCTCTTTAAAAGTATTTTACAGAAATTTGTTCCAACTTCATTCTTTTTTTGTTTACGCGTTTGGAAAATTTGGCGTGTCAGTGGTTCGAACCCATTTCCAGTCCTCACCATGAAGGAAGGTCAGCATGTTGTCTACTATTTTGTTGTCAGAAGAAAATATCTAAATGAGAAATTTCGTTTTTTTTTTTTTTATCAAAATATACTTCACGCGAGTAGGATGGGAGGAGATTCTTTTAAATATAGGGGGTTGCTGTATTTGGGACAGCGTCTAGATTGGACCAATTTCATGAATTAAATTCTATTAAAGATTCTGGCCGTAAAACATGCAAATTATGCTGCTAAGAAGCAAATGGAGAGTATGAAACCATTCTTGAGAGAAAGGTTTTTAGAGAACAAATGCTTAGATTTAGATATCATCATTTGAATCTTTTAACAAAAGACTGATAGAACTTACGTTATTCTAAAATAGCAAAACAATTTCTTCTATCCTCAGATAGGAAGTGCTTTGGCTACAATTTATTGTAGAAATTTTATTCATATTGTTTAAAGATAAGGTTATGGTTAAATATTTTTTGGTTTCTGTTTAAAATAGCTGGTATTAGATCATTAACAATGCCTCAAATGGACTGTTTAAATTTATTCATTTATTTATTTTCCCAGTCCGGAACAGCCAACCCAGAGGGTGTAGACTTTTGACCGGACGGCGGGGAGTACAAAACAACATCAAAACAGAAATAAACATGACATCAAGTTACAAAAAATTACAACAAAGTGGACTGTTTAAATCAATGAGACTATTACTTTGAAGTAGAGGAATAGCCCCAAAAGCAGCTATAATCACTAGTAGTTCTTATAAATCGGAAGTGTGACACAAGCCAAGTCAAAAAAAGAAAACAAAAATACATTAAAGACATCAGATAATGATTGAAAAGAACGAAAATTCAGGTTACGGCGTTCTACAGGATGTCCGAGAATTTTTGAACACATTTCAAAAATTAATAAAAAAAAAATTAATAATATTTCAACTGCGGCCCTTTTCTAAATGATAGCGCATTTTAAAAAGTTTTTTCAGATAGGTGGCGTACAATTATGACGTTCTAAATTTGCTACAGCGAGAGATTTCCATTCGCAACGATCAGCAGAAGCCGGTACGCGTTTTCTGGTTTCCTTTTTTAGTTTTTCTTGAATATCTCGAAAACTCTTCAGTTTTCACACTACATGTGAATTAACAATTGAAGAGCGTAATATTTCCTATAAATACATGCTTTTATTTTTCTTCCAGTTTTAATATTTACGCATTAATGGATCTAAACAAATTTTTGATTTCCTGTAATTCGCGACTCCCTAGACCACCGAAACTGCTTGTTACCTATCTGAATATTTTTTTAAAAAAATGCGCTTCTCATTTAAAAAAAGAACAGTAGTTGAAACATTATTATTTTTTTAAATTGAGTTTTGAAATGTGTCCAACAGTTATCGGACATCCTGTTTATTATATGTGAGTAAACAAAGGAAGATGAAGAAATGATACAATACATAAAATGTCACAACCTTTATTTATCGAGTGTTGGTGTCAATTGGAGAATCCAAAAATATTTTTGCTTTAATTGTGAATTTGGGGATACAATTTGTGAAACCAGTTAATCCAATCCGAATAACCAGTTTTCTTAATTAGACCGTCGACACATATCTATCAAGCCATTTTTTCCTATTTTAAAGTGTCTATGATAAAAATTTAATTACATTTCTTTTTAAGTTAAATGAACTACGAAAACTTCTTCTACCTTGTTTAATATTAAAATTTCTCACTGTCCAAGTGTTCCAAATTCATCAGCCATTACCTTACAGCAAATGATTGGTACGAAATTGATGATGGTGTTAAATGTTCTCTAATGAAGCTAATACAATGATAATTACTTCTGAAGCATGTAGGAATGTTTGTTTAGAACGATTTATGCTTCGTTCAGTTACATATTTCTAATATATCTAAGATGGGTTCAAAGGTATTCGATTTCGACTTTAAAACTCATGAAACACTTCAATTCGACCAAATAAAAAAGAATAGATAATGATTTTATTATTATCCATATCTCAGACTAGGTTTTCTTTAATTTTTGGAGGTAATTTTTTTGCTTTAGAATTTTAGCACTACC
>BGPR01008471.1:0-41412 GCA_013235015.1 Araneus ventricosus | reverse complement strand
CTTTTCTATGCTTGATCCATTTCTGCTGTTTATTGAAATATTCAGCCTTTTAAATCACAGCCTAAGCCAAGCAACTTTTCCTTAGAAGGAACACAAATAGGAGGATTCTATAAATCTTCTGGCAGTTGAAACATGATTGAAACATTACATTTTGTTCTTTCACAAAATAGAATCGATATTATTTCCTTCACTGACAGTCCGTTCCTGCCACCGTTTCAGCTTATCTGAATTTCTTCTTTAAGTTGCAACATTCATCTCCTGTCATCACTATTTTTTGAAAGCAAAAAGAAACACTCGCAGAGAAAAGATTTACCTAATCAATACCATTTGAAAGAAGTAATTTTGAATTCAAACCAATCTTCGGCAACTTGCAGTTTGCTCTCTTTCAATCCTTAGAAATATAATTTAGAAATTGTGCACAAACATATTCTTTTTACGATAAATTTTTTTCAGGGATTAAGTAGTAGCCTGAAAGCAATAAGCACTTTACCAGAATTGCTAAAAATTGAAATAATCAATTAAGTAATCAAATATTTGTGTAGTCAATTGCAGGAACGAATCATAATTTTCAATTAGCTATTCTCCAGATTTTTTCGGATATTTGCTGACTCTGAAAGAAACTGTAAACTGTTTTGTTATATTCATGAAATGAACATTATTTTGAATTTCGCTGTTATCACACTTTTTTGAAATTATTTAAAAGGAAGGTCACTGTTCATTGGGATAAAAATTTATATTTTGATTTTTTCAGTTGTTTAAGAATATTATATTGAGAATTAAAACACCATTCTATTATTTAAAACATAAGGTGAAGCACAGACTATTTAATGCCTACTGACAATTTTCTATGCGATGAAAAAATGCGAAAAAAACTTTTTGACCCAGTTTCCGCCTTTCTTTTATCTGTCAAAAAGTAACTGAACATTCTTTTTACTCACTGTGAATAAATATTAAAATAAAAAAAATTTGCACATAATTTAGTAATGCGTCCTCTTTATACACATATGAATCACATTTGTATTTGGAATAGCCTTCATATTTACTTCATATCATCTAAAATCTTTGAAAAACAGCTCTTATTTTTTCTTCTTTTTAAACGATTTTACTGTTGAGCAACGGTTTCCGATACTACCAGTTTTGGACGATTTTATACCGGATTGGGGTGTCAGGCAATGAGTCATATTAGCGCATTTCCGGAGTTCTTTGTTAGATCACGCTCAGTAAAATTTAAACATCACCCTTCCATTCTCCACTTTCTCCTATTTTTATGAAAATAACTCCGCCCAGCGCAGAAGCTCGGAGGGTTTCCGAATCCGTTGCTAAACAATAAACATTGACACCTTTCCGAATACCACCATTTCGAATATGAAGTGCTTCGTAATTCGACAAAAAATAATGGAAAGAATACAAGAAAAATACCCAGGAATTTTCTCAATTTATAGAAATGTAGAAAATAGATAGTTCTTATGATGCTTTCTTTATTAGGTAGATTCCTTATAGGAACTCTACCTATTGCAATGGTTCTCATGACACGACTTCCGGAAAATTTCTGCAGATCTTCACCGATCATGACCCCTAGAACCCAAAACCACCCTTCGTTAAAAAGTTTATATATATATATATATATATATATATAACGCTTTTTCCCATTTTATCTTGTGAACACGATAACTGGAGTAATTTTGACGTAAATTTAACCAGCTTGGGATATGTTGTAAAGATAGTGAAAATCTCGGTTCGTAGATGGGCTATCCATCTCAAATGGGGTGGAAATTTTCATTTTCCCATAATTCCTTTTTAATTGAAAATAGAAAGAAAATTGAAATTAGGCGAATTATTGCCTTATCATAACGAACAATATTTGTATTTAAGCTTTTTCGATAGCTACAATTGCTTAGAAGTTATGAACTGAAAAGTGATTTTCCCACCCTTCCCCTCCTCTCCCCCTACTTTAAAATAAGTTTTATCCTATTCATGTTACCCCTCGTTGGAAAGCTCTCGTCATTTGCAGTATCTCCCACCCTCTTTCATTTTTGTAGCTCCAATACTTACGTGAATAGAGGGCAAAATGTGCTTTGCCTTATTATTATTAGTAGAGAAGTATATGCATAACGCTTTGGCCCGTGTTATTTTGTAAACACGATAACTAGAGTAATTTTGATTAGATTTTAACTGGCGACGGATATGTTGTAAGGACGGTGAAAATCTCGGCCGAGTTCGCAGATGGACTAACCAGCTCAAAGGGGATGGAAATGGTGGGGGACTGAAAATTTCATATTCCCATAATTCCCTTACGATTCAAGATAGAAAGAAAATTCAAATTAGGCGAATTATTGCCTTATCACAACAAACAACTTTTGTATTGAAACTTTTTTGATAGCCGCAATTTCTTAGAAGTTATGAGTTAAAAAGCCATTTTTCAATCCCCTCCCCAACTTATCATTTCCCCATAGCTCTGTTACGACTAAAGATAGAAAAAAAATTTCAATTTTGCGAATTATCACTTTATGATAACGAACAACTTTTATACTAAAAGTTTTTTGTCTGCTGGAATTGCTTATAAGTTATGAGCTGAAAAGCGATATTCTCTCCCCCCCCCCCCCTGAATTTATCATTTCCCCATAGCTTCGTTAAGATTGAAGATAGAAAGAAAATTTCAATTAGGGTAATTATCACCATATCATAAAAAATACTTTTATATTGAAAGTTTTTTGACAGCAAGAATTATTTAGAATTTATGAGTTCCCATCAACCGCATTCACCTTCACTTTTTATACGGTATAATATATAATTAATTTATGACTAATTAATTTAATTAATTTATAGTTAATATCTTTGTTAAATTTTGTTAATTATAACTGTTAATTGATATACCTGGCTTTGCTCCGGATTAAAATGTTTTCATGTTTAATATTTTTAATGTAAAAATTACTATTGTATAAATATTATAATACACAAATTACTTTTCTGATCTAAAACGCCTTTAATTAAAATGAGAATATCAATTGAACCAGACAGTTTTTAAAAACATCCGTTTTCTTCATACGTTATTATTTGTTATATAGGTACTTCAAATTTTGTTAACAATTACTAAAGTCAATGAAAGGTTTTAATGAATATTCTGAAACAATTAAATTAACTATTTAATTATTCATTAATTTAAATCGTCTACTTTTAAAATTTTCTTTTAGCATTCTTCCTTCTAGAAACAGTTCTTCGTATTATTTTTGATCAGCAAGAATAATGCTACGAATTCAGTTTAAAATTAATTTTGAAAAAAGTATTAAAATGAGAGAAACAAATTTTTATGGAAATGAAAGACATCGCGGAAAAACGCCTTGCTTAATTTTTAATTAAGTGAAATTTTAAGCATCTTTTAGGCTTTGAAAAGTTGAAGGTGACCTTTCTCTTTTCTTAAATAAAAAGTTTGATTGAAATCAGTCCAGTGGTTTAGGAGGAGATGTGGAACATACATACATAGCCACAGTGACTTTTATTTAAATTAATATAATTATTAGATAATTATAAGATAAAGATTGCTGGCATATAGTATAATCTATAAAAAAGGTTTTAGTGGAATTTTGTAACAATTAATATTTTAACTTTAATTAAGTAGACAGTTAAGTTTAATTAATCAAATAATTTTAATAGTTAATTTGATAATAGGTTTTTGACAGAATACTTTAATTTGATATTTAACTAAACATGGCGGGACCATGATTTGTTTAATAAAATCAATATAAAATAGCCAAAAATAAGAGTAATTAAATAAGAGTTCCCTTCATCCTTTTTGCTATTGAAAAATATCTCCTTAACTTTAAAATTCTTTGGGATTTTCTGCCTGAGTATTTGGTTTTAACCGTCGATGGAGATTTAAATTTACTGTTCAAATTGGCTGCATTCATATCCTATGCTTTAAAAACACGTATTAAATTTGCCTCTCACAATGTTTAATAATTTTTATTCTCTTATATGTTGAGAATTTAGTGACTATTATCTCTGTAACCAGGGAGTTCTCTAAATGAGCCCATTTTAGTAGTGTTTAAGTGTATCATGTCATGTGATTTTACCATATGGCAAAGTAATGTTCTCGCAATTATATTGTAACCTAGATTAAATAAATTAATTTTTAAATCTAGAGTCCTTCTTCATTCGTGCCAAGAGTCAATTTGTTGCTACTGTTTCAGATAGGCTGGCTTAATGTTATCTAGGAGATATTTAATGTATAAATCCCTGAATAAATTTTGAAAACTTCACTTATTACCCTTAATTTCTCATGGGGAATACTTGGACCCTAGTTTTAATTTTTTTATATATATTTCTTGATTCATTGATTTTTATTATTATAAAAGGATTAGCATTTAAGAACGACAAATGCACTTATTATAAAGTGATATCTCATTTAATTATAAAATAAATATGTTTCTTGAAATCTTCTAGGCTCAAGTATCCCTAAAGGTAAGATACTTAATATAATACAAGGGATATTTGAGCCTAGAGGTAGGGATATTTGACCCTGCATGCAAATAATACTTAAATACTTTTAATAATGCTTCTTTATATTGAATTCGGATATTAAGTTAAAACTCCTGAATTTATAATGTCTTATCAACAAATATTAACTAAACTAATTTTAAAAATGAAATCATGAAGCAACTATGAAACGCAGTTGTTAATAATCAATATCTAGTGGCAATAAAAATTAAATAAACAATTAATTTTGCAGTAAATAACAAGCGGTGCCTATATCACCCTTGTTTTGTGAAGGAAGAAGTTAGTACCAAGTTTCCCTTACTGGCTCGGGTAAAGTTTATCTTACGCGAGTTTCTCGAAATAATCTGAAAAACTAAACCACTTAGAATTAAGAAATTAGATTTAAGATATATCACAACATCGAATATCGGAAACGCTTGAAGTATGCTTAAAATTAATAAATATATTAATTCTTTCAAAGAGTAAAGTTTAAACCATCAATGAATGAATGAATTGATTAATTAATCCATTCATTCAATATTAATTCATTTCAAGAGTAAAGTTTAAACCATCAATGAATGAATAAATTTAATGAATTTATTAATACAAACATTAATTCATTCAATATTAATTCATTTGAAGAGTAAAGTTTAAACCATCAATGAATGAATGAATTTATGAATGAATTAATTTATTAATACATTAATTCATTCAATATTAATTCATTTAAAGAGTAAAGTAAAAACCATCAGTGAATGAATTAATTAATAAATATATTAATCCATTCAATATTAATTCATCTCAAGAGTAAAGTTTAAACCATCAATGCCTAGCGTCTCTCTTTAGAGGCGCTTCTAAAAATGCACTATAAATTCACAGGAATTATTTTTTCAACATAAATTTACAATAAAATGTATGATTTCGTTCTTTCATATTCAATATCTTTCAATTCATGGTATCCAGTATCAAGCGTTCCGTTGATAATATAACCTTTTATTTTCAAGTCAGACTACAAAGTAGTTTTTTGCAATGTTAAGAAAAAAAGGGTCAAATTTGTTCAATTATTTGTCAATTAATTTAGTTGAATTTAATAAATATATCAGTAAATACATTTTAAGAATATGTTGTTAAATTTCAAATAATCTCAGATTTCGATAGTTTGTTTGCAATTTTCATTGCGCAATGAAGTAGGAACGCTGGGCTTCATTCTAGGACGGAACTTCAATTTACCATTTTGAACAGATCAGGAATAATCGGGATAATGTGTATTTTCCATTGAGATTTGACGCAATCTTACTGATGGGTGCCCATTAACAGATATTACATCATTCGAGAAATGTACAAGAGGCACTTTTGAATATAAACATGATGGCAAACAGAAAAATATAATTTTAGTTAGATGGAGCGACAGCCGCATTACGACAATAGCCTCAGATGCCTTGTCATTACCCTTTGGTGAAAGCAAATCGATAGTCAAGCAGTGATAAAAAAAAGCAATTATAATTTCCAACCTAAACTAATTCAGAGATATAATCAGGGCATGGGAAGTGCAGATAGGATGCTTCAGAATATTTCAAATTATCCTTGTTCCATCCGAAACAAAAAGGGGTGGTGGTCGCGTTTTCGGTTTGGAGGATACAATGCAAAATGTATGGCTCTTATATCGTCTTTGTTCATAATCAAAAGAAAAACCCCTGCACCTCACGCCGACGTTACAATCGGTAGCTAAAAGCCACAAGTTCCGGTACGTATTTGTGACAGCCAGGAGATAATGTGCCCAGCAGCTGATGTATTTTCAAAAATATGCTGTTGATAAATTGCAGTCAGACATCTTTAGTGAAACCAATGACATTAAAACCAAGAGTTCTTGATATTAACAGATATGATGGGGAAAAACATTATGCGATTGTTAATGAAACTCCGGTGCGATACGTCCATTGCAGCTCAAAAGTGTAGCTTGCAAGTGTATTGTATATCTGCATGACAGATGTTTTGTGGCGTACCATACTTCAAAAGAAATATTAAAATATTACACTTATCTTGGATATTTTTTCATAATTTAACCCTTTTAGGACGGCTAAACGGAAAATGTGCGGTTCGATCTGGCGGACGTTTCCCAAAGCGCGTGGCTACACAGGGTCGAGGCATTTTTTCCAGTTAAGAAAATGCCCTGACACTAAAGCTGGTACCACTCCGATATTACAGTCGGTAGCTAAAAGCCGCAAGAGCTGGCGCGTATTTGTGACTGTTGGGAGAGAATGTGCCAAGCAGCTTCCACGCCCGTGTGACAGTCGTCCTCAAAGGATTAAAATGTTTCACTTAAAAAATCTACTCGTTTTTTAAAATATATATTTGCATGTTCAATGATTTTTTTCACTGGAAACATTGTACCTTTTGTTGCTCAGCATCCCTTTTTAGAGACATATCAAATTTTAAATAAAACAATTTTTCAGGAAGGGTTTTTTTAGTACTTTTAGTTGATTTCATTGCATTTAATATTAGTATAAAAAATATTATTGAAAAATTGCGATTTGGGCAACAATGAGTTAAATCCACATATAAATTTTTTTAAAAGAGAAAATTTTCTTCGGGGACCCAAAAAAATACTCCCCCCCACACACACCATTGCAATTGATTTACAGATGGTAATGAAATTTCTTTCAATACACCATATGACGCCAAATAGGGCACTCACAAATTTCCGCATATCTCACAATTTGAGAAAGTCATCTAGGACTAAGACTCCCTAGTTTCCTGAATACGAGGTATATTAAGAGAAACTGTTCTTATTAGCAAAACATTTGACTTACCTTAATATATTTTAGACCTACCTGAATCTGAAAAGACCTTTCGGGAATCCTGTCTGTCGGTCTGTAAACACGATAACTCAAAATCGCAACAAGCTAGATAGATAAACTTTGCTATGGTGTCTTTACACCAAAAATGTATATACTTTATTTTTATACCAGTATACTCTTTATACCAAATTTTTGGTGACAGCTGCTTAGTAAAAGTTAATAAATCGTTATAATAATTAACACGCATTTAAAATTATCCTTCTATATGAATCCGTCTCATTTAACTGACAGGCGTATAGTCGACACATCCTATCGACATCTCTTAAATGTAAAAATGTTTTCTCCTTTTGAACACAGATGGAAAAAGAATCAACAGAAAACTTATCTCTTGATTAATAATAAGTCTAAAAGTCTTTTTACGCTTCCTTGTTGAACAAGCGTGAGAAGTTCCAGAGGACATCAAGTAAAAGCATAAGACAAGAAAATCATTTTTGCCTTTATGAAATGCTAGAAAATGTGAAAATAATTAAATTGTAATTTATGCAGATAATAAAATAGTTTAAATAGAATTGAAATGCACGAACGCAACTAATATTCTAATAAATATGCTCGCAACAATTAATATTATAATAAATATTCTAATTATCTTTTACTCGTAATAATTTTATAATAATAGTTGAATTTCTTAATGTGGAAAATTTTTAGATGTGGCAGAAAGATACATAAATGTATAATAAATTCAGCACGATCATAATTTGACTACATAAGACATTTGATGAATTCAAATCCTGCCCATATTTTCCGATTATTGTTGCAAACTATTTGATATACACTACAAGTCATTTGAATGAAATCTCCCGATATTTAAATTTTTTACGATTACAATAAACATAAATTAACGATTTGGTACGTTCCACCATTGTGAAAATGCATTGTCGCTGGGAACATATTTAATTTAAAACCAAATTTATTTATATTTCATTATTTTCCTTGAATGTATTTCATGATTAAGAAAGAAAGACATTACTGATGAACGGCAACCTCATCGACATTCTGAAATAAAATGCATACTTCTAAAATATTGATATAATATGAAATAAAGTCTGCATGAAAAACTATAAATGAACAATCAAAGCCTTTTTAGCCTTTCATATGAAGAAAAAAATATTCAAATCACTATATTAGAAAAATACTTTTTTTACCTATCATTTGAGGTTTAGCCAATTTTATGACTACTTTCAGAATGGGAGAAAAGTCAATATGAGAATTTCAACAAAGCTCATTGTTTATAGTTAATGATTTGACTAGACAATGTATTTCACAATCGATTTTAAACTGTTTCATTCTAGAGATAGCAAACCTCTTTTATTTTCAAATTATGTACCAGGTGTTGTACAGGTCTTAATTTCTTCATGTGCTCACACATTCTATTTTGCAAATATTACTACTTACTTTCTTTTAACAATACAAATTTCCTTTTTATTTCTTATTTTTGAGTTTCCACATTCGTTAATCTTTAGTTTCGTTTCAATTTGACCTCTGGAACTATTTTCCTTTTAAGCATCTTTAACTCGCTACTCAAACGTCTATTATAAATATCCTTACTGTTTTCAATTACATAATATTGTTCGAAATTTCACTAAACCCTATAATCTGAAAGTACTCACCCTCAAAAAATTGAATCGGAGCTCTCAATTCGATTTTAAATAATGCACTTTTAAGTGCAAGCTAAAGCAAGTGATAATTGTAGAAAACAAATAAAATTAATTTTAGCTGTACTATTTCTAAAATAACCAAATAAGCTAAAATAGCCAATAAACTCCATCAAATCAAATCAATCAAACCAAGTCTGCTTTGAAGTCGGTACGGAAGAATTTCTGCGACCCATCAGCGCCTGTCTTTGTAAAGCAGGGCATTCATGACTACTACACTTACATTTTAACCACTCCACGGTGAAATCTTCCAGAATTTGCGTAGCGTAGAAGGAAAGATTGAATATTAAGCGGGCCATTCTCAGTTGGTCCACTTTGGAATTTTTGGAACAAGGGCTAGAGGCATAACAAAAGATCTGCCCACATTCGGACTCGCGTCGAGGCTAGAAATGAAACTCGAAATGTCCCTTGTGGGGGAGGAGTATGGGTGAGAACAATTCTGCGACTTTGAACTTTGTCTGAAAACAAACTTTGGAACATCCGTGAATGTTTTGCCTAATTTTTCGACGAAAATTAGTGGAATACAAAGCAGTTGTTGGGAAAAATGGCTTAACCTTTCTTTCTCGTGAATGCCCAGATTTAAATCCTTTCCAATTCCCATCACTCCACGCCATTTGGAATTCGTCAATGTAGAAATCAGAAGGGGAAAAGATACGTGGAAGGGGGAGACTTGGGATGTAATCTAGAGAGACGTTCATTGAGAGGGTCGGAGAAATGAACAGATTTTCATGCCATAAAATGGACGTGAATGGCTGGCCTACTGAGACCTATAACATAGCCGTCGAAACTATGGCATCTGAAAGGGGAACCGAGTAGTCTTTTTAAACTTAGAATAAACATGTTTCGACTTTGTCAGTCACAGAAATCTCGTAGCTTCGATATAAAGTGAGCGTAAGAAATTTGCTTTTTCTCCAAGAATGTTAATGAGTAGCACAATTTGTGAACGTTATTACTAGACATTTGAAATGGGAATCTGGCAGAATTTTTTTACCATTAAAAAACTTCCTTCGATTTTGCTACTAGCAGGAGAGAAAAAGCAAAGGATTCTGAGCATGTGAGCAGCAAACAGATATAGCACCAAAAAAAGAAAGAAAGAAACTATAAAAATCAGTCATGCTACTAGTGGCTCATGTAGCATGATTATGTGCCATTTATTAATACATTTCTTTTTCTCGTAGCTTCGCCAATCTGCTAACCTAACGAAGACTGAAAACGAAATGAAACCAAACAACTTGGAGAAAGAGAGTTCTAATAAAAAAGATATGCTTCATTTGCTCGCATTTGTTTTTATTATTAATTAATTTTATTATTTGAAATTAGACACCTTTGGCGACCAGCTGGCTCCAAAGAAAACCCAATTATTTTCAAATTGAATTAAATTTCTTATACATATAACCTGATATTCATGAGTCCCTGAACAAAGTATTTTTAACGTCAAATTAGGATAGTGCACAACTTGCAACTCGGGCGTCGCATCAGACGGCGCCCTCTAAACGTTTACTTAAAGTTCACTGAAGTTTTGGTGCTTATACGACCTGCTTGTCATTATCGTGTCTTTCATGCTGAGTAAGACTTGTAATGCTGTACAACTGCGTTGCTGTAAATGTTTATTGCATTAAATCTTTGTTGCGTTTTTATCGGATGTATCCTTTTCTTTTAATTAATTCACTGACAAAGATGCCACTGTAACGATGGCCCTTTCTGTTTCCAACCAACTCTATGTGGTATTGCAAGAACATGTTTCTTCATAACTAACCTAGCCTTAAAATTTTTAAACAACCTTTCGGGTCATTCTATATAGTGTACTCGATCTTCAATTTCAAAATCTGTTTGATTATACACTTTTACATAAAGGGAAATTAAATTTGCACTTTCTACTACATATCTTATTTTCGAGATATTCTTTGATAATATAAAAAACTGTGTCTGTTTCCTTTGCAAAGCGTTTATAATTTGCCTGAAAGCTTAAAGAAAGTAAAATCAACCGAACAAAACGGCAGCTATAAATTTATTGTAATTATTGATATAATTCCTTTAACTGTAAAATTTATTCTCAAATCGTAGAAAAGGATAATCTAATTAGAACTACTTACCTAAGGTCTTTCGCGGAGTTGCTATTGATGTATTATCGGATTGTTTATAATTACTAGTTTATAAAGAAAATATAAAGAATTTTTTTGATGCCATTGTCTATAATTTGTCTCTAAAAAGCTAAGGATAGGAAATTTGAAAAGACTTTGTTTTTTACTGATGTGAGTAAGTATTATCAGGATACCAGCTTTTATGAATGTTTCGTAATTCCTCAGAAAGTTCCGTCTTTTAACGCAGAAAACATTGAATGACGTTCAACGGATTTCCTTCTAATAATTGTAAAATTAATAAATAGTCATCAGCATTCTTCCAACCATCTAAATTAAAGAGTAAATACCATAAATAACCGAAGAAAATTGCCAGTAGGCAGAACGTAGAGATAATTATATACATTTCATCATAGTATTCTTAATTTTTATTCTCTTTTCAGTAATGAACAAAAGAACTGGAGCAATTGTGACATTGGCTGAAGACCTCAATCGAATAAAGCTCCCGAAAACTTTATGCGGAGAGACTTTGAATTGCTCTTTCTTTTCTTTCAAGTTTTTGGTATTCAAATAAGAACTAACATTTATAAGGGACAACATAACTTGATGCAACATAAAAAGGTGTTACAATTGAAATGGAGTAGGTGCATGATGTATTTTGTATCTAACATCTTATTCGAACAGTTCATCTTAGGAATATTATCCATAATATTTTTACTAAAGGAAAGAGATAATTATATACAATTCATCATAGTATTCTTAATTATTAGTCTTTTTTTCATTAATGAACAAAAGACGTGCAGCAATTATGACAATTGCTGCAGGCCTCAATCAAACATTCGAAATGTTTCCAAAACTGAAATGTCATAAAACTACAAACTTTTTTTTTCAAGTACTTTTACCTTTTTCAGGCCCTGCTTTGCGCTGCTAATACTTCACTCTTTTTCATGGAGTTTAATGGAACCGAAATTCAAGAAGCATTCAACAAAGCAAACGGAGTGATCAAACTAAGTCAATCTAAATTCTGCGTACTTTACTTGGTTTCTTCAAATTTTAGGTGTAATTTCCTGTTGCATATTCGGTTCTATTTCGGCCCTGTTTATTAACTATCACTGTCTTACTTGTAGATGCATGAAAATCTTTTGCAAGAACTTATACGAAGAAACAAATCTTTATTGCTCAGCAGAAAAAATAAGAGATTTGCTCTCGATATACGGAAGAACAGAGAATCACATAACGAAGATGGACAAAACACTTTCAGTCCTCGCATTTCATGCCGTTATAATACACTTCAATACAGTATTCTGGAGTGTATATAAAGCTGTATTTGGTGAAAAGTTATCTCTCGAACACACTCTGATCCTGAAGATTTTAGGGATCTATTGCTTATTGTGCCAGCTTTGTCTGATGATTCATGGATGCCTAAAAAATGAAAAATCACGTGAAGCTAGAAACGCTATTCAAAGTTTACCCTATCGTTATCCTATACAGAAGCAGGAATTGAAATTTCGGATTAAAAGATATAATAAGCCCAAGAGCAATTTAACGCTATGGAAAGTGTACACTCTGAACCGGTCTTTAATAATTACGTCCCTAGGAACTTTATTAACTTATGGTATGGTATAGAAATTGGGGAAATAGAAACAGCTCACTTTATTTTTATTGTTGTTAAAATAAATTTTGAAGTTAAAGTGTAGGTAAACGTTTGATAGTGTAAAGAAACTTATGACATTTTTTTTTTTTTTGCTTCTCACTGAAAGCTTTTCTCAAATCGATGAACAAACAAAATGGTATTATCGTCCATGCCAGCCTAAGAATTGCTACGAACCTAGGAAAAGTTTTTATCTTATTTTATTTACCATTATTTTAGCATCATGAAAAGCATTTTCTTGGTACGGTACAACTCAACAGATATTTGGTTGCGATTTAAACTAATTCGGTAGAGGAGATGAAGCAAAGTGAGAAAACGCGCTCTAATATTCTGAACATACCACGTGCTGTAAGGTTACAATACTGAGTTTATGAAACAGTAGTGTTGAAATTAATACAATAAATAATGCAAAGAAATTCCATAGTTTTTTTCGTCTTAATCCCAAGATGGAAACGTCACTTCTGCTATCCTGCAAATAAATCGTGAAGTGAGTTTAACTACTGCCCTAAAATATGTCCATTAGAGAGTATTTGCAAATTTTAAGGACACAATGGGGAAAACGTACGACTCTGACTCATACATCCTTCTCCACCTTATCAAACACTTTTTCCAAAAGTCTCTTACGTATCTAAACTTGTCGCGCTCACTCCTTTCACCTCGTATATCTCTATCGTGAAACAGAGACGTAGAATTTGTTACTCGAGTAGCTTTACTGACAGGAAAGAGCGATGCGATATTCGACAATGATCCATGTCGAGAAGAATTGTGGTTGTAAATTTATTATTCTTCCTTGCAATAGTATGTCTGAAAAGATCCCTTCGAGTATTCAATTTATTAACTGAATACTTATCTGAAAAAGTTCACGGGAAAATTATTTCATCGTTTGTATGCATTTTAACCTCATCTTATGAAGGACAAAGTGAACAAAATTGTGTAGACAGCAGAAATAGAAAGAAATTTGTGGGTTTCTGCTGGAATGCATTTATTTCACAGCGACTCCACGATTCCATTTCAAGGATATGGAAAGTAAAAATAACAATACCAAAAATATGTCTCTTAAATGTAACTGAGAATATCGCTCGTAAGATGTTGCTTTTTCTGACAGTCACCTTCATTGCTCATATGTAAACAACGGGTAAATGTGTACTTTTGCTTTTCTAAACGAACGATCAGAAACCATGTGAAAGTGTTAAATTTATATTATGTGCAATATGGAAATTTTTATCGAGCTATACAATCAGTGGCGGCCCAAGGGCCGGGCAACTGCCCGTGGCGCCGATGTCGAGGGTGGCGCTAAAGAGGGACAGTGAATGAAAAAAAAAATGATTTAATAGACATGAGAGACCCTGGAAAACAACACCATAGAATTCGTTTGCGTATTAGTACCCCTTCCCATTATCCTGAATAAACCATTAAGACGAGTGGCACTGAAGATTTTTCTGACTCTGCTCTAGTATCTGCTTTTGCTGGCGAGAGAAGTTTTTCTAAACTTATAAAAAATCTATCGGCGATCCAACCAGGAGCGAATAGCTGGTAGAGCAACCATGTCAACAGAACGTGCCTTGGAGTTTGCTTGACATTTAGAATACAGACATCATAGAATTTTAAAAAATACATTTTTTGTGGTGTGATGGACGGGGCGCCGTGTTGTTTCCTAGTCCAGTTGGTAAAGCCACCTAGGGCAGCCTCTGTATACAGTGGGTAAACAAACTTTTCCATATGGAAGTCAAAGGTGCGAATAAATTAGCATAATTTCTAATATGTGCTTCATACCATCAGTAACTACTGAAATATGCTTAATATGAGTCTTTAAAATGAGTTTATAATAAATGTCTGTTTTCACAAAACGCAGCAAGTGTTTTAGAAGATATTACGAAACTACATGTAAAAAATGTTTCCGTACTCAAATAATCGAAATATAAATTTAAAGGAAAAAAGTATAAATAAGAAACAGAAGATTTAAACAAAAAACGACAACAATACACCTTGTAGCACTGGAAGTTACAACTATCATTTTAGTAAATATTCTTTAAATTTCTAAAAATTATTCTTAAAAAAATGAAAGAAGAAGAGAACTTCATTCTAGATAACAACACTAAAATTTGAAACTTTCTCAAAGAAAATAAAATTTATAACATTAACACATTTGATTTTGAAAATCCTTTTACTAGCCTCCCACACAATAAACTTATTGATGTATGCTCAAATGTATATGATTTATACCTAAACACTGATTTAATTGATAAAAATAGATTTCTTGAAATATGCAGAGTTAATATATGTGAAAATTATCTCTTTAATGGAGTTGACTACTATAAGCAGGTTTTTGGTATTCCTATGGGGTGTACTTTTTCTAGTGCCTTCGCCAATATGTTTCTTCACACATATGAGAGAGACTTAATTAAAAATGAAATTATTTATGGTTTCCGTTATATTGATGACCTTTAGTGTTTAATATCATGATAATTTTAAATCCATTTATAACTGCTATCCAGAAGAGCTTAAATTAAACAAAACTAATAATAAGATAAACAAATGCAACTTTTTAGATATGGAAATTGAAATATTTAATTCAGGAGTTTCTAATGTTATATTTGATAAAAGAAATGAATTTAAATTTAAGGCTATTACACTTTGTAATTTTCATACAAATCTTCATTATAAAATTTTTAAAAATTCTATTTTTTCTCAAATTAATAGAATAAATAGCATTTGTAATAACCATTCAAATTTTGTTAAAGCATTAGATAATTTAAAGAACATTCTTATAGACAAAGGATTCCCAGATTCTTTCATTAATGTTAATAGTTTTTTTCAAATGAGTATAAAAAGTTTTTAATTTTTCTTTATTAATAGTTTATTTTAATTTTATTTGTCATAACTGTATAAATATTAGCTTTTTTTCCTTCTGATTAATTAGTTGGAATTTTTCTTCATAGATGGAGCTAGTTGCTGTCTTCCAGTACTTTTTATTCCCTCTGTCATCTCGCGTCTGACGTCTCCTGTTTTCATCATAATTTCGGCAGAGAGGGTAAATTATTTTACTCTCTCTCGTTTGTTTTGGATTTTTATTTAGAATTTTTGCCTCAAGTTTTTCAAAATGTTTCTCGTTTTGCGGTTGGATAGAATTCAGGCCACAAAGGGTATACTTTTGATTTATAATCTTACCCTTGACAGGAAATTTTGTCCATTTTAGAACTCCTATGGCTATTTGAAAAAGTTCGTCATTCGAGTTTTTATCCATTCCTTCCATTTTGAATAATCTCTTTTACATTCTAAATTCTATTTTATGTGTTTTAAATATTAATTTTTGTAATTTTTTTGTTGATGCAATCACTTGATGCTGTTGCGTTGAGCACGCAAAAAGGTGTATTGTTATCGTTTTTACTTTAAATCTTCTGTTTCTTATTTATACTTTTTTTACCTTTTAATTTATATTTCTATTATTTGTTTCTGTATTATATTAGAAATAGTTGCATATGCGCCATTCTATGTAATAAAAAGAGTTTTTAATTAAGTTTTAATTAATTTTTGACTAATTAATTTATAGTTAATATCTTTGTTAAATTTTGTTAATTATAACTGTTATATGAAAATTAATCCTGAAGTCTTGTAGACCTGGCACGCTGTAAATGTTTGAAACTGGATGTACCTAAGCTAAACAGCTTGCATATTAGAAATATCCTGAGAAAGGTTCAAGTTAATCTACGAAGAAGTCGCAGCTGACTAAAAGACAAATTACAACATTGAAGTGACACCTCAATTGGCGAGAAATATCATTAAAAAGCAGGTTACAATGGACGTGCGTCCTGTAAGAAGCCTTGTATAAATTTCTGTAACAGAAAAAAGCGCCTGGAGTTTACAAAGAAGCATGTAACTCAGCCTTTATCTTTCTAAGAATCGGCCCTTTTTAGTGATGAATTAAAATTTGATATCTATGGGACAGACGGTCGAGTTGTGGTCTGGAGAAAACTAAATCAAGAGATGCTAATTAAGAATTTAAAAGGAACTAACACGCTTGCGGAGACGTCATGGTGTGGCAATGTATGAGCGCTGTTATTGTTGGCAATTTGTGGTTTATGGAAAGGAATATCTACATGCAACTTGACATACTAATAAAAACTTCTTAACCGGTGCAGAAAAATTGTCTCTTGAAACTAAATTTACCTTCCAGTAGGACAACGATCCTAAACACACCTCCAAGATTTGTCAAAAAGGGTATCTATGTCATGTTAAACAGCAGCTTCATAGCACGCCCCAGTCTCCGGATTTAAACACAATCGAACATTTAAGGGTAATAAACTCAAAAAGTTTGACATTAAGAACAAGCTTGAACTAATAAGTGCCATTCAGGTCATTTAGAGCAATATTTTGCCTGAAACAAAAGAAAAATCGTGAAAGTCATGTCACATCCTTCATGAGAAGTAATAAAGGTCAAAGGAGAGCCTACCGATCATTAAATATAAATTGGTTAACTTGAAAAGAAACATTGAAAAACTATGTAAATATTGTATGGAATCTGTTTTTCTTTTTTTCCCAATTAGTGACATTTTTTGTTTCTTTAAGTTTATTATTTAATTATCTTGATATTTTCTTTATAATATTCATAAATAATATATGGAGTTGTGTTGAACCAATCTTTTAATTTTCATTTTTTCTCAAAGTTTTTTGTGTGACAAATTAAACTTTTATTTACGGTCATAGTTGCCTACGGAAACCCTTTTTACCCACTGCAGGGCAACAAGCCACAAATTTTTCGTCGTGTTATACAGCAGTCTAATGTATAATTAAAGAAAATCTACGTATAAATATATGATGCTATTTTGGAAGCTCGTTTTTGCCAATGTGCTTTTCTAGCAACTGCTTAGTGATACTAAATAAATTTTTGCACTTACGCAATATATCCGACTTTCGACTTATGAATTTGTTTGAAGCGTGAAATTGTTATCCATCTCCATGGGGAAATTGAATACTTTGATTAAAAGCTTATAAGAATTAAATCTTTTTTAAAACATAATTTTGAACACATCTTTTTGCTGAATAGCTAATGACCAGTTAGTAAGGAGAAAATGTTCTCGAAGTATTCCGAGGGCATAAATAACAGGTATTCATAATCTTTCTCATTATGTTGACTGTTCGCCATCTTCAATGTATATAGTGCACCGTCACACTAAATAAATCGACGTTGTAATATCAAAAATATATTTATTTGGCTATTAAGAAAATGAAGTCGTACAAAACAATTTGAAGAACTGAACTTTTTTAGCTTGAAATATAAAATCGATCACAATCATTCACATTGCGTGCAGTCTGCGCCTCGAGAAATAAAACATCTCACAATAATAATAAAGCCGTCTTATTATTCGGAAAATTTGAAAGCTCAATATTTGAAATATTAGAATGAAAACAATTTCTTTACAATTGAAATTATAAAAAAATGCTTTGACTAATAATTGATATGTTCATAGTCAAAAATTAGATTTTCCATGGTTACTTTCTCACCGAAATATGATCGAATTGAAACTGGTATTATACGGAAACAAACATTCATTTCGTAATTTTTATCTAATACTTCAGGAACTCTTGTTAAGGCAGAACATTCCGTAAAAGAAAAACTAAATATTTTTCATTTTATTATTACAGAATAAACAATTGTTATATGTATTTGAAGCAATTTCAGAAAGGAGTGACAAAAACACCTTATGAAAACTTCTTGCAAGAATGAAATATATAATTATTATGTTATTAATTTATTATATATTAATTATTATATTATATATTATTTTCCTTATCATCTAATCAGAAATAGAGATATCAGTGAAACAGAAATGAAAGAGAAGAAAAATAAAAAAATTCTGTTCTGAGAGAATTCAACTTCGTCTTTGTTTTATTTCAAGCTTTTGGAATTAAACTAAGAAAATACCTTAATAAAGGACATCGCAAATTACTATAATTTAAAAAGAATACAAATTTCATTTGGAATATCCGAGTTAATTTGGACCAATCTCACCTAGGATTTGCGAAGAACCGGTTAAACGGGATTTATATATATGGTCAGTAATTAAAGAGATGAAATATAAATTTACACACAATTTATTAATTTTTATGGTATACTTACAGTCCTTATGATGTACTACACTGCCAATGCTTGTAGTATAAAAACAGAGAATGAAATTGTTCATTTGAAAAAGTCCTTGATATTTTTTTTTTTTTTTGTGGCATGATAAACGTTTCTCTGCTGCAATGTTAAGCCATTTTTTTAGTGTCACCAGAATTGTAGGTGTAGCCTCTTCTTGCTGCTCAATGTATTCAATAGTTTTTTCAATCGAACTTAGACGGTCAGAATGCGTAATTTTCTTCTGGTTAACATAGATTTCATCATCACTGATCTCTTGTTCTCGATTTTTGATCATGTCATCTGTAATTTCTTGCTTTTCATCTACTCAGCAATATCTTTTTCACTCTATACAAACCCGCTTGTTTAATACTGACACTCCTCTGTACATTGTTAAATTGAAAGAGAGATAATCTGCACCAGTGGTCGAGTTTGACCTTTAAGATAAGAAACTGTCATTGTCATTGAAGTGTAAAGTGAAGGTGAAAAAAGTAATACAACTCTGATTTTCTGGCCAGAATGGGAAAAAGGGATATTTGTTTACTTGCGACTCGGTTAAAGCGAAACTCACTTAAGCGGGACTCGGATAATCGCGACTCTACTGTAGTTTAATTAATATTTGTTGACGATTAAGACACTTTTAATTCAGTGGTTTTAACTTAATATCCTCAACACAGGGAAACACCATGTGTACGTGGATAGAAGTCACTGGATAAGAAAGCGAATACTCGCTTCCCTGGTAGGAATAGTTGGGTTGAGTTAGGAAGGAGTTAAGCTGTTGCCGATCATGGCTATCGAAGTGACCGTTCTTCAACTGACTCCGAATGAGAAGGCAGGGTAGGGGTAACTCGGTTTTCGGTTAAATTTATATCCGAATTTTGCATACATAAGTATTACGGAAATGAATTAAATATTTTTTACATGAAGGGTCAAATATCTCTCACATTGTATGACGGGGAAGTGAGATTAGGGATTCTTGAGCCTAGATGATTTTATAAAATTTACTTATGATGTGATTACCTAAGATATCAATTTCGAATAAGTATATTTCTAATTCTTGAAAAGGAATCCTTTCATGGTACTAACAATTGAATCCAGTTTAGATCTAGGTATTATCACTATTTTCCCCTGCAAGAAAATAAAAAGAAATTAGAGAAATTTTGATATCTTATTTAGGGATTTCTACATTTCTTTTTACACCTGTAAAATATGAGTAAAGTAAATTAAATCCCTTCTTTTTTCTCAAATGCTTCGGCTTTAATGATCCTTTCCAAGTGTTGCTAACAATATTCCGTAGGTTAGCAGAGAACCGAGGCACCCGATAATCAATGATCTTTCAAATACAAAAATGTTCCACAAAGTTAGCTTTCTTTCCAGCACCAAATCTTTCTCAATCTCAAATTTCAGATCTTTTTCCGTTTTTGGAATTCTATAGCGCAAAAACCGAATGGTCTCTCTTGCTTTTTCGTTTACCACTGAAGCAGGGATCATTATCAGGAATAGAATGGACAGATTATATACTGCAGAGCACAACAAAGACAAGGAATGATCTCTTGCTTTATTTAAATCCGATGCTATTTTATATCCTATTCTGAATAGCCCAATAAGGACCATGAAAACCGCAATGCTTACAGAAAACGAAAACGATTCATCCATATCTCGAATCCGTTTCGAAATGCATCTATACATGAAAATGAATCTTTCGGAATTTTTATGTAAATGATCTGATTTAACGTGGTTGACAAGTTGCCGGAAGAAAGCATGGATAAATGTACACACTAAACTGTAATATACAACAAACACAGCAAGAAGGGACTTATTTATGGCATGCCATGGGTAAAGTAAACTCTTAAAAACGAAACTGCTGTAAGAGATGTGTATATTTAAATTTTTAACTACAGAGTTAGCATGAAAGGTATCCATTTTCAGTTTGAGGGAAGACGTTTTTGTTCCTATATACACAAATGCAAATTCACTCACTAACGTCACCAGAAAGAAACCGAAGCACAAGGTGGATTGAAACATAATTCTTCGGACGTTCAATTCTGGAAAGATTTCGCCAACCTTACTGAGTTTCTCTGTCATCCGTAATATCATCTGACGATTTTTATAAATTGATACATAAAATATCGTTGACAATATTGTTAAAATAAACATGGCAATCTCATTCCTGTTATCATGTGAAGTTACCAGAAACATCGCAGATATTAAAAGCTTCAGGCCAAAACAGATAAAAATTATGTATTTATAGAAGTTTCCAAAATAAAATAAAATCTTCCTTCTGAACTGTTTCGAAATATTTATTGTTATTTTTCCTTCGTTGCCACTATAATGTTTGAAGACATGGATGCCACAAAAATAGAAAAGTACGAAAATAAACTTGAATCCATTCATTTGAGAATATTCAGGAATACTTTGTTCGTTACAGTTAAATTGCACACAATGATTTCTCTTGGAGGTGAAATATTTTGATCTACTAAAAAGCGTTCCTTTCTTGCACAACGCCATGTTCAATTTCATGAATTGTAAGACAAAAGTTTGAGGATTTAAGTGTTATATTCGCATCATTTGCGAATGAAAAAGGAGAATTAATTCTACTTTCTATTTCACATTTTTGTCTGAAATTTACAAACCAAAATTCATGAGAACATCCTTTGTATTGAAGTATTTATCATTCTGAAATGAACAGCTTGAAATGAACCTCATTTTCAATGTCCAGTATGTTTCATGAGTCAATCCCAACAATTCGAAAACTTTTCAACTACCGATAATCACATTTTCTGTTCTTCATTAGCTAATGAAAGCTTATCGTAAATATCTTCTTTCATTTACATAAATCTAGCTATTAATTTTAAATGCAACCGTTCACAAAGAAAGCAGTTTTGATAAAGATAAAAATTTAGTTCATCGTCATTTTGACTTGCAAATTAATCCGGTTTGTAATGATCAATTCTTTTGTAAGCATGAATGAAAAATAATAGTTTAAACATAATAAAATCAATAATTGTAATGTATTTTCGGTATTATGGTTTGAAAATTTATCAACTATTGATAATAATTCTGATATTACTGATGACAATGATTAGGAAAATATGTTTTTCATTAGCTAATAAAAGCGAGTGAAAATGTTATCTTTCCTTTACATAATTCTAGCTATTAATTTAAAATACAAAGGTCCTTAAAAGAGTAGTTTTGGAAGACAACAAAATGTGGTTCATTGTAATTTAAAAATTATTTTTTTAACTTTATTTATTTTGAAGAAACTTTCCATATTTTCCCCCCTCATTATAACATTGGCAGATACTGCCTACGTTCATGGTACTAACGGTCCACCTTCATATCGGATTCTTTTAATTCAAAAACATTTCACGTTTAAACATGTTTTATGTATGTCTGTATTCAGATAATTTTCCCGATTTCATTATTACATTTTGGACATCTACTCACATTGTTCATATGAAAGTAAACTGTTTAGTTGTTTCTTTTTAATTGTATGAAATGAAAGATTTTATTCAGAGAATATTCAAAATCAGATAAACTTCGCGTTTAGCTTAATTTAAATCACATCAAAATTCTGCATGTTAAACACTGAATTCTTTTTTCTAAATGTCGCTTATATTTATGAAATATTTATATTTAATAACACTAATAATAGAATGTTTTCTGATCGATTATATCGGCATTTTATAAGAGTTTCGTATGGATATTATATATTGATTTTGATAGTATGTTTGATTTAAGTACGAAGTCTATTGAATTACTTTTAGAATTAATTGATTTGAAAAGAAAATTCTGCTCTTTTTGGACATTATTCAATGCTTTCATTAAACTGCTAATATCATATTGAGAGGTAACATTTCATTAACTGGAATTTTGCGAGCCTTCTAGTGTTCTATAGGTGTAGTATCTTAAAGTACGCTCTATAATTTCGATGCTGCAAATGATTTGACCTAACCAATAGAAATACATTTCAAATACCAAGAAAAATATCCTTAGAGCTATGTGACGTTCAGAGAATGTCTTTCAATTTGCTATAATAATTAAAGTACAAACTTTTCATAGGTTGCTGCAATTCGTATGTAGCTATATATGGCAATTCTGACATTTTGCTTCATTATCAATAATTGAATAGCTATCAGTCAAAAATCAAAATAAATATCGTACACTTCTTTACACAATCAATTTTATTTTTTACTAAGTGCAGGTAATATAATTTCAAAATTTATTTAATCAAAAATAACAATGTATTCAGGGGTGTTTTTTCTCCAAAGTAGCTAATAATAGAAGTTAATAAAGTTAATAAGGATACAATAATTACTGGCCTTTTCAAAATACATGAATCCCATAGATTAAGCTGTTCTTTCGGTGAAAATCCATCTTAGTAAATCTTTGATGCGTGGAATAATGTTAACAGCAGTATAATAGTAATAACAATGTTTTAAACAGGTGCTGTTTATCCAAAATATGTAATAAAATATTAAATAAAGTTCCTAGGGATGAAATAATTAGTAACCTGTTTAAAATGAATTTTTTCCGATCGTCAAGCTGTTATTCCTTTGAAAATCCTTCTTTAATAAAAGTTTGATGCGTGGAATATCGGTAATAGCAACAGCAGCAATAATAAAAACATATGGTTACTGTTTCCCCAAGGTAGCCAGCAAAATTCCATAAGTTAAGAAAGTTCCTAAGAAGGCAATAATTAGTGACCTATTTAAAATGTACGTTTTCCATAGACTTAAGCTGTTCTTTCGCTTAAAATACTTCTTTAGTAAAAATTTCAGTTTCTTCTGATGCGTAGAATATCTATAAGGCAAATTCTGAACAGTGCTTCTAACTTCATCAGCTATTTCGTTGGTTTCACAGCCATGAATCATTAAAATAAGTTGAAGTAATAAACCAAAACTCCCTAATATTATCAGGCTCAAAACATGCACTGGAGACAATGCTTTCTCAAATGAAACTTTGTATATTAACCAGAATACTGTAATCATGTTGCTTACAGTATGAAGAAAGGCAAGAAATGAAAAATTGTCATCCATATATGCCATTTGATTCTCTATTTTTCCATACATTGACAGCAGATCCATAATTTTTTCTGATGAACAGTGAGCATTTATTTGCTTCAGTAAATTCTTGTAAAATATTGTTATACATCGACAACACAGACAGTATTAGTTTAAAAAGAGGAGCGAATGAGAAGTGGAAACTAAATAAGATAGTCCAAGAAAAATTCGAAGAGTCCAAAAACAGTAGACAGTGTGACTCTGACAGAAATTTATCACAGTTTTGCTTAATGCTTCCTGCATTTTTGTATCATCATGCTCTAAGAAACAAAGTGTGACATAAAATATGCATATTAAGGCCTGAATAAAGTAAAAATATTTGAAATACCAGTTTTTACTTTTATGAAAGTTAATTGAAGGAAACATTTCAAAAGTTTGATTGAGGTCTTCTGCCATTTTCAAAATTGCTGTACGCCTTTTGTTCATTTGTAAGAAAAACAAAATAAACGTGAACAACATCATTACCTCAGTATACTGATCTCTTTCGTCTGGTGAATTTAAAAATAATATCACAAGTAGTTCTACAAATAAAATGCTGACTACAAAATATTTCGTGCACGTATTCCTATTGAACTTTTGTGTCTTTTTAACTTCCAGTAAGTTTCGTTCTCTTCGTTCTCTTTTATTGAGGCTATTTTTTATATCAATTCCAAAAACTTTAAATAGAACAAAGAGAAAATTAAATTCTCTCAGGACAGAAATTTTGTGAATTTTCTTCTCTATCATTCCAGCTTCAGCATATGTTGCCATTTCTTTATTAGAAGTTAATGAAAATTTTCTAAGTTATTATTGCTTCAAGTTTTTATAAGATGTCTTCGTTATTTTCTTTTGAAATTAAATTGTTGAAAAATTATTTATTCCATGTCATAAAAATGAACAGTCTTTAGTTATTCTTTAAAAAAAAGTTTCCGTATTTAGCGAAATGACTTCATGAAGACTTACATAAAGTTTATGAAATGAAATTTCCGTATAATACTAGTTTGAATTCAATCATCTTTGGTTGAAAGCGTTACCATGGAAAATCTAATTTTTGAATATGAACACATAAATTTAGAGATGATCATCAAAGCATTTCTTATAATTTCTTCATACATTAAAACTAACAATCAATCAATATAACGACAAAAATTCTTGTTAAGCTGAATACATGCTGTTATAAAAGCCCTCATAATGCTTCGAGGAAACTTTCTCTTCGCTAACTGATCTATTCATCAATAAATTGCCGTAAGAGTCATTTTCAAAAAATTATTTTATTCTCATAAACATTTTAGCATATTATTTAAATTCTCCATGGATACAGATATAAGTTTCATGTTTTCAACGAATAGCTCGAAATCCAGATATTTTCTACAAGTAATAAAAATTTATTTATCATCATTGAACAGCTTGTTAGGAAGCTCATAGTGAAAAATGAGTTTGAAAATAGATTGTAGATTCGGTTTAGAAATAGTACGAAATATCGTAAGAATATGCACATATTTTGTCTGTAGTTCCAACTTTTAAAAGGAAATGATGCTTACTAATATATTGTCATGCAATCATAAGTAAGATGTTGTCCTTTTTCTAAGCTTATTTATGGTCATAAGCTTTTAAGCTAATTATTGGGTCTAGCTTCAATAACAATCATATATTTCTTGTTTTGAACAAATAGCTCGAAAACCAGTTCTGTTGTTAAGATACACAAACTTTCTCGGACAACACATTCTATATTGCATTCTAATTCCAGACGATAATTTAAAATCATGGATCCTTTTCACTCAAACAATACTATCTGTTTTCGTTGGTATTACTGCTATCAATTGCAGTAATATTTTATTATTAGTATACGCATTATATATTTGTGTGAGTACACATACACACGCCTGAGGGCCTCAACTAGCGGAATTTCTTTTAGAGCTATCCACTTGTGCTTCGCGATGTGCATGCATTTCTAGACCTCCTGTTACGAACTCCCCCACAAAAGTAAGAGAGGTTAGTCCATTGAACCCTATGAGGGCCTGGCCGGATGGGGGAGGACCCTCCTTCGACCTTTAACCTTTTCTTGCAAGTCATTTGCTTGCTGTGAGCGAGAAAGGTTAGTTCTATCAGCGACGCTCCCACTGTGAGGTATAACGCATTTTTTAGGACACATGCTTGTGGAGCGGGGGAACTCATGTGCACTCTGTTGAATGCCGAGGAGAGGCACATTATATTAACATGAAAATTTAGGATTGATTAATGTACCATTATCTGCTGCTAGTATGTATACAACATGATCTCCCGGTCGACAAGGAAATAAAGATGTTGAAAATACTAGATGTCATCATTTGGAACGTAGATAAGTACTTTATCAATTATTACATTTTTTAAGTCAAAATAAATTAAGAATTCTCCTGATAATCTTGTGCGAAATAGAGAACTTTTCCACAAAGTGGCGAGTCAGCCAGGATATAGTTTTTGAGTTTTTTAGTCTATCTGAGTATTTTACAAGTGATATAATACTGCAGTTATAGAATTCTAGAAGAAATAATTTTCTGCATTGTATCTTGTGCATGATTAATTATTAAATGAAGAAATTTTAAGAAGATATTTAGTCAATGAATTTGATATGCTTATTGAAGAAACTATATCCTAATATTAAAAGTCTGTATACTTTTGAATTTTTTGAGAAACATAGTTATATAAGATTATATTAAGAAAATGCCTTTATATTGAATAATTATGAATACGAAGATAGTATAACACATTGTATATAGATTGTGTTTTCATGAAGATATATTAATTGTGAGTTGTATATAAATATTGTATATAATTATTTCAAGGAAAGGCATTATTATATTGAATCATTTTGAAGATATGAATTTGAAACAAAGTATTGAGTATTATTTTGAAATTGTATTTTTATAAGTATATATCTAATTTGAAATGATATATGTATAGATACACTGAATTATTTCGGGGTATTTTATTGAGAGTAGTTTAGGAAGTTAAAAATTGAATATGGATTCTTTGAAAAAAAGGCGTTGTGCAGCCCGTATAAACTTCACTAAAACTGCTAATCTTCTTAAAGAAGAATTAAAGAAAGATGCATCGGATAAAGGCATTTTAAGAGTTAAATTGATTAGATTGCAAGAATACTTGAACAATTTAAAAGATTATGACGATAAGATAATCGCTTTATTGGCCGACAGTGCCGCCGATGAAGACGCGTTAAGCGCAGAAATGGAAGGCTGCGATAAATACCGTGACGAATTTCATGTTTTAACAGGGATTATGGATGAAAAATTGGAAAAGAACACTGATAGGACTGCCAGCATTTCTGCTGACGACAGCGTAAGCAGCGTTACTGTAAAAGAAAAACGTTATAAACTCCCCAAGATTGAGATAAAAAGCTTTGACGGGGAATTGATAAATTGGTTGTCTTTTTGGGCACAATTTCGAAAAATTCACGAAGATGAGAGCCTAGAAGAATGTGACAAATTCTATTACCTTTTGCAGTCAATGCTGCCAGGTACCAGGGCTAGGGAATTGATGAAAAGCTACCCTTTAACTTCAGATAACTATCAAAAGGCGGTCTCGGCCTTGAAAGATAGATTTGGAAAAAAGGAACTGTTGACCGAAATTTATGTTAGAGAATTGTTAAAATTAATAATGTCTAATGTGCAGTCTCATGGGAAGGATAGGTTATCATTATCGAAACTCTTCGATAAAATTGAATCCCATCTTAGATCTCTAGAATCGATGGGCATAGACCAAGAGAAAAATGCAGCCTGGCTGTATCCTATGGTTGAATCCTGTCTATCGACAGATATTTTGCGTGCTTGGCAACGAAGCCCTCAATTCAATAAAGACGACAAGGAGAAGGAAACTCAGTCACGCCTCTCCGACTTGTTAGAATTTTTACGAAAAGAGGTCGAAAATGAAGAGAGGGTCAAGTTAGTGCGAAACACTTTTGGAACTCCTTTTGTCCCTAGAGAAGAGCGGGGAGGGGGAGCGAAACCAAAAGCAGGAAAGGGGTCTGTCCCCACCGCAGCGGGTCTGTTCACAGCCAAAGGTCATAAATGCGCCTTTTGTGGTAAAGCTCACGAAAGCAAAGAATGCTTGATCGCTCGATCCTTATCGCTACAAGAAAGGGCCAATAAACTAAAGGAGGGGAAGTGTTGCCTCAAATGTTTATCTCCGGGGCATTTTGCCAAGGGGTGCAAAGCCTTCATTAGATGTATATTATGTGGTAAATCCCACCCTGTTATATTATGTTCTGATTTACCGGCAAAAAAGGAGCCAGAATCGCAGGGACAGGAACTTGTATCCGTGCAAAGCAATCTATCTATACCTTCTTGCATGAGTGAGGTAGTATTGATGACCCTGATTGTGGAAATCAGCAACGGCGTGAGCAAGAGGAAAGTTCGCTGCTTACTAGTTAGTGGATCACAACGATCTTATATTTTAAAATCCACTGTCGAGGCTTTAAATTTGAAGAGTACCTCCTCAGAAAATATTGCGCACACCTTGTTTGGGGGCGCTACTACAGATACTAGATGCCACAAAAAATATAGTGTAAAATTGTCCCCATTAGGAAAAGGTACCTTGTTTGAATTTGATTTCTTAGAACAAGAGGTCATATGTGGCAATATGCCTCGTTTGCCCAAAGAGCAGATATTAAAAGAATTAAAAAGGCATAAAATTTGGATATCGGATTTAGGTGATGGCTGCCCCAAAATTGAAATGCTTCTGGGTAGTGATGTCTATAGCAAGGTAATCACAGGTGGAGTGAAACAATTTGAAGGGGGTTTGACCGCTGTCAACACAAAATTAGGTTGGACTATCTGCGGCGAACATGCATCTTCAAATAATGAAAACAGAGAACTTTCAATAATGTTGACGAGCAGTTTTTTTGTCCAAAACCTAAAAGTTAGTGATTTGTGGGATCGAACTGATGATACACTTGTTATTGCACCTAAACTCGAGACAAAGTTAGAAAGCCCGACAAAGAGAAAAATTCTCTCTCTGACACAGGGAATTTTCGACCCTCTGGGATTTTTAGCACCAGCTCTACTGCCTGCAAAGCTATTAGTACAACAAGCTTGGGCTACCAAAGCAGATTGGGGCACTCCTACAGATACAGATATTCAGTCAAAGTATATGCAGTGGTTGGATGAACTGAAAGAGCTTTCCAAAATCAAGATCCCCCGGCGTTTGGGGTACGGCTCTCCTGATCATTGGACATTACATGTTTTTTGTGATGCCAGTTTGGACGCTTATGCTGCAGTAATTTTTCTACGCAGCAGATGGTGGGAGGGTCCAGCTTTTCTGAAAGGCCCCCCAGAGTCGTGGCCCAATTGTGAATTTATTGCGGCGAAACGAAGCATACACAGTGTTGTGAAGAATTGCGTGGTTTGCAAAAGATTCGCGGCTAAATCCCTGACTGCTCCACCCATTCATCTGCCTTTAGATCGAATCAGAGAATCGGCAGTCTTCGAGATCACAGGCATTGACTTATGTGGACCGCTCTTCATCAAGCCCAAAGCCAAAGCTTGGATAGTTCTGTTTACTTGCGCTGTTTATCGCGCAATACATCTGGAAGTGGCGACATCATTGAGTACAGAAGCTTTCATTCAATCGCTAAGACGATTTATTGCAAGAAGAGGCCGTCCCACTACCATATACTCCGACAACGGGACGAACTTCACTAGAACTCACAACGCCTTGAGGGAAATAAACTGGGAGAGGATTGCGTCCGAAGAACCGTTTTCACCCATAAAGTGGAAATTCATCCCCCCCCTACCGCAGCATGGTGGGGAGGATGGTGGGAGCGCTTGATCGGCTCGGTCAAAACTCTCCTATTACGAGTCATTGGAAGATCTTCCCTCAATTACGAGGAATTGTTGACTGTCAGCTGTGATCTAGAAACAACGATCAATAGTAGACCTCTCACTTACCTTTCTGATGAGATGGAGGAACTTATGCCATTAACACCTTCTTTATTTTTGCAGGACCTTAAACATACAGGTGTCCCTGACTTAGATATTGTCGACTCAAGTAAGCTGAATATTCGACTGAAACACTGTGACACTGTTAGAAAGTAGCTGAGGAGCAGGTTTCGAAAGGAGTATCTCAGCCAACTTGTTCAAAAAGCGAGCGTAAAAGGCCAGTCTCTGAAGACAGGTGACGTTGTCCTCGTGGGGCTGGACAATAGAAAGCGCATCGACTGGCCAATGGGAAGGGTTGAGAAAATCTACCCAAGTAGAGATGGCTTTACCCGTGTAGCCCGAGTTACAACAAGGACTGGTTCCCTGGTAAGACCAATTCAAAAACTATATCTTTTAGAAGTTTCGGAAGTGGGTGATCCTGTCCTCCAGATCAAACCAAAGAGACGGTCTCGTTACGTTAGACTTTTGCAACAACCTAAGAGTCACATGTGAACTCTTTATTTTATCAGAAACTTTTCAGCCACCCTAAGAGACAGTGAACACTAGCTGGGTGAAAAATGAACTGTAAATAGTCAAAAATGTAGAGACTCTAAAATTATGATATTTGTGTGTACAGTAAATTTAAATATTATGATTGTACAGTATATGTTTATATGTATTATATTATTATATTTAATCTGGATTTACGATTTGTATATATAATTTCTCCTTTTTATTATTTAGCATGTTTTTTTTCTCTCTTGTTGCAGCGGCAGATCATGTTAGTGCAGAATTTATTGTGCTTTCCTAACTATATTTTTTTTTGCAGGATTTTAGTTAAAATTTTTTGTAGTTAAGTTACTGATAATTGTCCCTGATATGCACTAGTGTATTCTCTTTTATTTTCAGCAGCAGATGTGTTTTGTGAAAAGTTAGGATAAAATTAATAGATATATTGTGTACCTACATTTGATTAAGCTGAATTTGAAAAAGATTTTACTTTTGAATTTATCAGTATTGTGTAAACAGAGATTTTGCATTTGAGTTTTGAATTTATGAGTATTGTTTAAACTGAGATTTTGCATTTGAGTTTTGAATTTATAAGTATTGTGTTAGATTTTGTGTGCAAAATCTAAGGTGGGAGGATGTTACGAACTCCCCCACAAAAGTAAGATAGGTTAGTCCATTGAACCCTATGAGGGCCTGGCCGGATGGGGGAGGATCCTCCTTCGACCTTTAACCTTTTCTTGCAAGTCAGTTGCTTGCTGTGAGCGAGAAAGGTTAGTTCTATCAGCGACGCTCCCACTGTGAGGTATAACGCATTTTTTAGGACACATGCTTGTGGAGCGGGGGAACTCATGTGCACTCTGTTGAATGCCGAAGAGAGGCACATTATATTAGCATGAAAATTTAGGAATGTACCATTATCTGCTGCTAGTATGTATACAACATGATCTCCCGGTCGACAAGGAAATAAAGATGTTGAAAATACTAGATGTCATCATTTGGAACGTAGATAAGTACTTTATCAATTATTACATTTTTTAAGTCAAAATAAATTAAGAATTCTCCTGATAATCTTGTGCGAAATAGAGAACTTTTCCACACCTCCAACTCTTCCATCTTGCTCTTGAGTTCTGTGAACTTGCCTCTCCACAAGTCTTTGGTTTTCAAATCCAGCAATTGCATTTGAAGCGATCCAGCATCAATTCCAAATGGCTCAATGTTGATCTCATTTGTATTTGTGTTGAGAGGATTTATTATGAACGCGAGAGTACTTTTGTTTGTTTTGAATTGCTCGAATCTCTCAGCGAATCCATCCTTCATGTTTTTAAAGCTATGCTGAAGTAATTCGTGTCAATAGTTGCATTGATCTCACAGCGATATTGCTTCAGATTTTTAAAATGAAGTAATTTACCGCTCTCCATGTATTCAACAAAAAGAAGTAATTTTTTTTCGTAACAAACTACTTCTTCAAGCAAGGCGTAGGCTGTGATGCCCTTTCCTTGCAGTTTTAGATTTAGTTCATTTAGTTTCATTGTGGTATCTAACAGGAAGTTGAATTTTTGCAGCCATTTGTCTTCTTCCAATTCGGGATGGTCAATGCTTTTTTCATTGAGACATCTTTTTATTTCACTCAAGCACAAAGCTAAACGTTGCAATACGTTACCTCTGGAAAGCCATCTCACTTTATTCTGCAGAAGTAGGTCAGAAAACTGCCTATCTATTTCTTCAAGGAAATCTTTAAACTGGCGATGGTATAGTGCTTTTGCAAAGATGCTGTTAATAATCTTAATTACCAAGTTCATGACCTCAATTATTTCGACCGGAAATGTTTCGGCACAAAGCGCTTCTTGGCGAATTATGCAGTGAAACGTTAGAATTTCGTGGTTCATTTTTTTCTGAAGAATTGATGTTACCCCTCTATGTATTCCTGTCATACTTCTGGCTCCATCAGTTTCTATAGAAACGATTTTATTTATATCAATTCCATTGTCTCCCAGGCATTTTTGTACAATATTTGCTATATCATCTCCACGAGTTTGCCCTTAGAACGGTAGCAATCCTAGCAGTTCTTTTTTTGGACCTTGGCACCTGACGAAAAGAGTAACTTGTGCCGTGTCTTTTATGTCGCAAGACTCATCTATAGCAAGTGATAAGGCAGACGCCAGTTGAATGCCTTCCACTTGCATATGTGTTACATTTGAAGACATTTTAGCAGTTCCATCTTGTACTGTTTTAGCAGATAATGGCAAGTCTTTGATTTTTTTATGATTTCTGCTTTGTTTTTAAAATCACGAAACAGTTCTTCAGATGCACATATAAAACAATCTTCGACGTACTCATCATATGTGAATGGTTTTCCTCTTTCTGCAATTTCTAATGATACTGCGAAGTTTGCCAGATTTACATTATTGGAAGATTGCGTCCAGTTACTTAGCATGAAACTTGACAGTTGTTGTTTTCTTTGGAGCTCTTCAACAGCTTTTTTTCGTGCGTCGCCGGTTGGATATTTACCAGCAAACTGGGTATGTTTTGTAGTGAAGTGTCTCTCCAAATTTGATTTCTTAGTGTGCGAATTTTTCGTGGCAAATGAGACAAGTCGGAAGGCCATCTGTGTTGCATATAAATGCAAACGACTCCGTCCAATCCTGATTGAATTCTCGGTTTTCTTCTTCAGCTCTTCTCTTTTTTTTACCTCATGAAATGCTGGCGGCGGAGCTGAAAAATGATTTTTAAAAATTTTACTTAGCTATCTAAAACGGCAAACAATTTATTTACCATTATTACTTCGTTAACACGATCCTCAGATATGTAATCCAATTCTGTTACTAATTTTATTATATTATACGCGTACATAGCTATGAGAAGATAATTCGCTTCTAAATCGTATTCTTCTTGAAACAACAAGCGAATAGACACGCAAAAACCGCAAGCGATGAAATTAACACACATGCAACGTAACGTCGACAGCGCTATCCGAGGATGACTGACTAACAACACGTCTAGAGTCTAGACGTGCTGTCTAGACTCTAGACGGTGGCTGTTTGGGTGAGACGGAAATGGAATGCAATTGGCTGAAAGATAAACATGGTCACAGAGTCTCATTTCTAAGAACAAAACAATAGTTCAGATTTATCTCAATACGATCATGTTAAGCGTAGCGATTTGTAATTAATGATTATGAAAATAGAAGCTATTGGGAAATTAGGTACTTAAAAATATATTTTCTTATTTTTTAATGGTTTTGATAATAAATTATTAATTTTTCGTATGGAACTGGAAAGCCGCAACTCTACATCAAAAGAGACGCATACGGCTCTCGAGCCGCAGGTTGCCGACCCCTGTCCTATACGGATACTTCGCACTTTCGGCAGATTAATGGATTTAATTGATAGGACGGCTAGCTGACACAAATTTGGAAAATTTATCTCTTAAGAGGGCTTGATGTAATAACTATAAGTGACTTGTTACACTTCCTTGCTGAAAGAGCGGGAGAAGTTCGGGAGTACATCACGAAAAAGACGTGAGTGCACACGATTCTTGATCAAAAGTACATATGACAAAAATACAATTTTTGGTCTTATATAATGCTAGAAAAATTGCTAATTGTAAATTGCAAATATGTGAAAAAAAATGCAAAGCAAGGCACAATGTACAAATAAGGAAATATGAACAATTTTTATAATGCTAATTCATTTTTTACTGCCAAAAGTGACAGAACTCTAAGAAAAATAGTTTTCGGGAAAAAATATAAAATGACATCAAAATAAATAGAGTAGAAAATCATTTATGAGTTGATGATGAATATTCAGTACACTTTCCAATAAATAATCATTAATGTTAGTAATAATTATCGAATTTATTTCCAAAAAAGAATATTTCTATACATTATTCATATACATTAAAATGAGTCTTTTGTCAATAATTTCAGCTCAGAAAAATATAAACAACTGCTGACATATTAACATCGAAAATAACATGAATAAATGCTTCATATAAAACTCACGTAAAAAATTTATTTCTTTCTTGAAGGTAGAAATATTTTTTGAAAGTTGCGAGTGCATTATATCATTAGCATATCAATATAAATCGAGACTCTGATAATGATTCAAAAATAACAAAAGAAGAAAGAAATGATATCGTAGAATTCAAGAGTGGAGACTTGTTTACAACAAACAACCAATAGAATTTTATGTCTGAAATTAAAGACTAATAAATACATGATATCATTAACATTTCAAAATTTATCGAAACTTTGTGAATGATTGACCCGTATCAAAAGAAGAAAGAATCAATATCATTGAATTCAAATGTTAAAATATTTTGCAACAAACAGATAATGGAATTTTGTGTCACCATTTAACAGCTAACTTTCTAATCAGATAAAAGAAATCCTTTTCTTTGCCGAAAATGTCACATAAGCAAGGGTTTTTCGTCATGAAAAAAAAATAATATTTTTCCTAAAACCGAAATGAAAACACGAATTTCAAGCACTGAAAATGTTTAAGGAAGCTTTTCTTTTTATAAAATGAAACTGAATTTTTGTGAAATTATATAAGTTCACACTTTACGTTTGTGATAGCAGTTTAAAAAAAATGATTCGCTTGGAAAAAAATTTTCGTTTCCTGCCTTTACCACAATTCTCATTACTTTATGCGTTGGTAATATTGACTCTACGGCGAGAACTGTGAAATTGACTTGAATTATGGAATTGTCTCTAAAGAAATATCTTGTAGAATAAAAGGAGACATGAAAATACAAGAAATGTTGTAATGTATTGCGTATTAAATTCAACAACTTCAAGACACGCTGCATAAAATAAATTCAGTTATTATTTCATATTTCTTTGAACCGTCAAGGATGATAAATTTTTAAAAACAAATGAGATAAACAACAAAAATGATTAGCTTAGTATAATTCGGACAAAAATAAACCCAAGACTGACTCATTTCTTTTTTACTTTTCTCAAAAATTTTGTCCCTATCATTTTATGCGAAAAATTATTTCTGCAAATAATGTGGATATACCAGACAGAAGAAACGAAGTGACTCGCTTTTTTCTCATATTATTAATCACCGTACTTTATCTGTAAATGTACAGAAAAAGAGGAATTATATTACACACGACGGAAGAATTGAAACATGAATTTGAAAAATGTCAAGATCCTTCATTTTCAAGAATAAAATACTTATTTATTTCTTACATCATTGTTAATATGTTTCTTTTAGTCATTTTCGTAACTGCGGTTTACATACAAGAAAAAATTGAGATCAACATACAGAAAGAGAAAATTTGCAGGAAAAACTTAATTGTTGCGATTTTGCAACTTGAACCTGCACATTGTATTTTGATTTTTAAGGTTTTCGAACTCGCGGCTTATTTCATGGTATCTATCATCATAACATTCTTTGTCATCTATTACAGTATTATATATCTTTAATTTCGATTTAGTTTTCATCGGCTGATTCGTCACTTGAAAATATAAAGATATTGCTTCACGTTCATGATATCAGTTTGAAAAGAATGATTCTCTTGGAAGAAGACTTTTCGGTTCCCGCCTTTACCACAGTTCTCATTGATGTTCGATCTCACGGTTTATTTCATGGTAACTTCCAACACAACAGGGCAACGAACACTCCGTTAGTCCGTGCCCGGCACGGATTTTAAAAAATGAGGGGCGCAAAACAGCCAAAACAAAATAAGTCGTAAAAATCGTATCGGAGTTTCTGAATTAATTAGAGAATTTTCTAAAAAAATTATCAAAAACAACAAAACAATCTAATTTTATGTACTAATGAACACAAAAGTTTCAAGTCACTACACCAGTCGTCTATATATTCTACTTCTCAAATATTTTGGAATGTAGAGACCCAGCATTGAAACGCCGTTTTTAAACGTTTAGTTTCGATCGGGAGAAAGCTGCTTGGAATTTTTTAGAGGTAGCAACGAAAATTTGTATGAATATGATAATGGAATACTTTTTAATACTTAAAGATAGTCCAACTATTAGCTGAATTTGATCCTCTCAAGGAGGAGCATATAAGGAGGGCTTTGAATAAGCAACATAAAATAACCACATATTTGAGAAAAGCCATTCAAAATTAGGCCATTCACCTAATTGCAGATAATGTCAAAAGTCGCATATTATATGAAGTGAAAAAATCATAATATTACTCAGTTATATTAGACTGCACACCTGACTTGAGTAAAACAGAGCAAATGGCCTTCGTTATAAGATATGCGTCGATTGAACAAGAAGACATAAACATTCAGGGGCTTTTGGGGGGCTTTCTTCCGATTGAAAGATCAACACTCCAACAACTTTTCGATGTCTTACTTCGAGAGCTAGAAAGCATGGGATTGCCTATCACAAACATGAGACGCCAAGGATACGATAATGGAGCGAATATGAAAGGAGAACATACGGGGAGGGGGGTGCAAGAAAAGATTAGAAACATCAACCCTCGTGCTTTTTTTATACCATGAGGTAGCCACTCCCTTAACCTGGTGGTAAATTATATGGCCAAATCATCATTAGAAGGAGCCAACTTCTGTAATATTGTCCAAAAATTGTAGTTATTTTTTTTCTTTAATGACTTTCAGATGGGCCATTTTTTTGAAGCACTTTGAACAGCGATCCTTAAAACTTCTCTTCGACACCAGGTGGGAAAGTTGAATTGATGCTATAAAGCCTCTGAGGTATCAAATCGGTCAAATATCTGATGTATTGCTTAGAACAAAGACACGAGAACAAAGATATAGATAGTTCAATAAGAGATGACGCATCTGGGCTACTGACACAAATGCAATAAATTTCTTTCTTATGTCATGATATGGTATGCAGTATTAAATCATGTCAATCTCATTAGATCAACAGACGCAGAAGGAAAATTACGATGTTGCATTGGCAATAAAACTTTTAAAAAGTTTCAATCTTTTTTTAGGAATTTGGTACAATCACTTTAATGCCATCCTTGTCGATGCTGGCGAAATGGCATCCGAAATAGATGCAGGTAACAACTTTGAATCAATACCTAGACATCGAGTTCGTCGGCGAAAAAGACAATTTGATTATGAAAATCAGGATGAGCCCATAATTGATACACAGGGAAAATACAAAATTGAATTCTTTTATGACCTGGATGACACTGTAATCAGTTCTTTAGAAGAAAGATTATCTTAACTGTAACATTACAACAGTTACTTCTGTTTTTTATATCATAGATATGAACTAAAAGATGTAAGATTTTCTGTCATTTTGGCCAATTGCAAAGATCTGGAAACTAATTTAACAGTTCTGAAATTGATAACAGAAATTAATTTTGCTACAAATTTCAGCATTGCTCCAAGAATTTTACTAACTCTTCCAATAAGTGTTGCATTCGAGGGGATAATTTTTCCAAACTAAAAATAATCGAGAACTATTTGCGAACAACATCATTTCAAACAAGATTGTCAGACTTCGTTATATTAGGAATTGAGTATGAACCGAGTAACAGTTTAGATGTTTCTGAATTATTTAGATATTTCTCTGAACTAAAAGTTCATAAAAAATTCGTCTGAATTATACTCCTGTTAACCATTTTATTAAATGAAGTATTTTAAATTTAAAATTTATTATAAGTATTTGTGTCAATTACTGAGTTACACTGTTGTTTTTTGGATTTTCGCTAAAAATATAAAAAAGACCATATACCTTTTTACTTTTTCGTATACGAAGTATACAAAGAGAAAGTATTGTAATCGTCAAAAAATTCGAGCACGAGATTTTCATGAATCTCCACTTTGACCTCCCCGAGTACGAAAAACACAAATCTGGAATTATGTCTGTCTGTGAACACGATAACTCGAAACTGTTTTGAGCTAGAGGGATGAAATTGGTATATGGGCTTCATACAACATTAGTAGATTTCTATTTTGGACGAAATCCGTTTACGGGAAAATTATCGGTCCTCCATGTTCATATAAACACAATAACTCAAAAACTCAATTAGCTAGATGGATGAAATTTGGTACACAGTTTTATCATCATGAATGTTTGTCAGTGTCAAATATTGCTCTAAATCCGTCAAAGTGTTGACTGCCTGTCTGTCTGTACAATCACATGCTTATGAACGCGATAACTCCTAAACGTAATGTCATAGATAAATGAAATTTGATATGTGGCCTTCTAAACTAAAATGCAGATCTTTTTCCACTTTCGGTTTCAGTCGGTTGAAAAAAGGCGTTAAAATTGCATATTTGGTTTCGTCAACATTCTACGACGCAAAAAAAAAGGGCGCGATCGCTTCCCGCGTTTTTCCCCGTCTGTGTTAGGGAATGGCGCACATTACTGCCTTTTGCCTTATTACCCCACACCCACCCGTATTAGGGCAAATACGAGAAAGTTTAGGGTAGGCCACTCCCTCTGGTTTTTAGAATGCTTGCATTGTAGTACTATAGGGGCGTAATTTTTTACTCTTGCACGGAGCGGTTCAAAGGCTAAATCCGACCCTGCATCACAACATACTTCGTCATCTATTACGATGCTATGTGTCCATCAATTCCTTTTAGTTTTCATCGCCTGATTCAGCAGTTGAATTGTAGTTTCGTAGTTGGAGATTTAAAGATATTGCTTCATGTTTATGACAGCAGTTTGAAAAGAATGATTCGCTTGGAAAAAGAATTTTCGTTTCCCGCTTTTACCACAGTTCCCATTGCTTTAATGGTAACATTTTCAGACGGTTAACAAATGGTATTTTATACAAACGAATCTCCAGAAAATATTATTCCTTTATAATAAGTTCTCTAATTTTTTATATAACATATTTCCTGTTTATAGTTACTGCATCGTACGTCACAAATGAAGCAGCTTAAGGTGTCGGATGTTTTGCCTTTAATATGTTCCCTGCTTATCCAGACCTCAAAACTATGCGCGAATTACATTTGAACCAGGGATGCAGTCTGGCATTATGGAAAATTTACACAGTGGACAAGTCACCTATTATCGTTAAAAGGAATTTTGATTAATACATTGGGAAATGATAATTAAATGGAAAAGGACGCTTAAAATATTCCATAATGCAAATAACATGACGGAACAAAATGGTCGTAAAAATAAATGGTGTATGACGATTATCTGTGAAGTAGACGATTTTTTACATTATATTTTTCTGGTTAAAATGAAAGGAATTCAAATTCAAAACATACGCATTGCCCTTCACCACTCTTGGACAGTCAGACACGTGATGTTTTTGTTTTGTTCAAGATCATTACTAACTTTTTGACTAATGTCATTCCTGATTGACTTGAAATTATGATCACGAATCACGCCAAATTAAAGAAAAGAACTAAAATTTTCATATTATACAGTAAAACAGAGCACAAGACTGTCATAATGTAGTAGTTTCATTTACACATTCTAGAGCCAATGAAACTTACTAAATTTTGAGTATGAAAATCTTTTGTGGACATGCAGGTTCATCTAAGTGTATGTTCTTTTTTCTGATAATACGAAAAGTTTTATAGCGATATATCAAATCAGCATATGTCAGATTATAATTCATACGCTTCTGGAATGTTTTACTCGCTCGCAGATTTAAAAAGAAAGCAGTAACACAGCTTCACTTTCAGACAAAAATTGCATCAACTTTATTTTGTGATGTCCTATATTGCAAATGAATGGGGAATATTTTCAACTTTAAAATCGAAATTCGATATAATGCAAGTCCACATTCTTTCTTTTATGCCCGGTAGAAGATGGCGTACAAAACTTTCCCGTTGAGTGGAAAGTTTTACAAGCGGATATAATCTTTGTCTGGTGTATTATCAAAAGTTCCGTAATCATTACGACCGGAAGTTTCAAACAATTACGTATTACTATAAAACATAATTCATATTGACAAAAATTCTTCTTCTTACTCCACTGCTCTTACAGATTCATGGGATGAATTTTTGACAGTAAAATAATTCATCTAACACACTGGACTTTAACAAAGGTGTTTTTTTTAAATTTAAAGTAAGAGTGTTTCAAAGAAATGGTATGCGGTTATAATAATGCACAATTGACGACTGTAAATATTCTTTCAAATCTAAAATTTCAAAAAACATTTCCTATGGAAGACTTAACATACAGTCCTTTAGTACCTTGTTATTATTCAAAAGGAAATAATAGCACTGCCAAAAATGCAAATTCATGCTCACAAATTTTTTTCACGAGACACAGATCGCATGATTTCAAAATAGCTATTAAAATTTTCCGAAAGATTTGAGTGGCCTCATTTAAGTGCAACGGTTTGTTAGTGTAAACATAATTGAATATTTAAAAATATACTTCGGAAAATATTTGTTTCAAGTTGAAATGTCTTCTTACAAAGATGTGAAAAAGACAGGGATTCTCAAGACCTCTACACCTTTTTCTCAAGTGAAGTCATCTAAGGTTAACACCTTTTCGTATTCCGAAACACCAGAAAATGAAAAGACGATGTATGCCAAATGCGCTTTATTTGACGGAGAATTACTTTCAAACGACGTAAAGGAAGTAAAAAGATTTACAGAAAAAAGAAAGTCATCGTTGGCGTCGAAATCAAGAAAAACGCTCGAAGTATTTGACGTAGCTTCCAACAACTCTTGGCGAAATGGCTCAAACACTATTGAATACAAAGAGACGGGAAAGACAATTGATCATAAAATAATGAAAAGTGCTAGTAGCAGAGATGCAAGAATGGAAGAAATGAATAAAGAAAATAATGAATTCGAATCAGAACCAATGCAGTACGAAAGATCAAAGACAAAATCCGAAATGAAACGAGGAAAATGGGATACAAAGCAGGTAAGCAAAAACCTCTCTGTGACACCCAAATTTCCAGTTGTCTCCAACCTTGAATCTTCTCATAAATTGAGACCAAAATACAAAAAACTATATTCGGATGATCTCCAAATGAAAAACTGTGAAGAGGCTTTGAATCTACAAGATCATAACGTTATGAAAAGTGCTAGTAACAGGGATGCAACAACGGAAGAAAAGAACAAAGAAAAATATGAATTCGAATCAGAACCAAAGCATTATAAAAAATCAAAGGTTGTTACGATGTTCGAAATGGAACGAAGAAAACGGGATACAAAGCAAGTAAACATAAAACCTCCTGTGAC